>UESW01000196.1:0-60820 GCA_900491605.1 Calamus simplicifolius | reverse complement strand
GTCCGAGATCGACGACGATCCGACTATTGCGATCGATCCAAGCCGTGATCCCGATCGGCCACGACCGATCTCGGACAGTTGCAATCTGTCCGAGATCGGCGATGATCCGACGGTTGCGATCGATCGAAGCCCTGATCCCGATCGGCGACGACCGATCGCGAACCGCGGCAATCGGTCCGATCGGCGACGATCCGAGGGTTGCGATCGATCCAAGCCCTTATTCTGATCGGTCACGATCGATTTTGGACCGATCGCTATTTAACATAATTAATTTTTTTAAATATATAACGACGCAAAAGGTTACGTCGTATTTTTTAATATGATAATTATAATATATATAAAATTTAACTTTAATTCTAATAATTACGATGCAACAAGTACGTCGCTATATTAAAACATAATTTTCCAAATTAATATTTTTGCTTATTACATCGCTAATGCATTGCTATTTAACATAATTAATTTTTTAAAAACATTGCAACTCACTGTGTTACGTCGTAATTATTTTTTCTCATATTTATAATTTATAAAATTTAATTTTATTTAAAATTATTGTGACACAGTTATTGCATCGCTAAATTAAAAATAAATTTAATTTATTTTCTGGTTTATTACATCGCTAATGCGTCGCTATTTAAAATATTTAATTTTTTCCAAAATATTGCGACGCACTGGGTGGCATCGCAATATTTTTTAAAATATTAGTACTATAAAAAATATAATTCCATTTAAATTATTTGCGACGCAATTGTGTCGTCGCTAAATTAAAAATAATTTTTTCTATTTTTCTAGTTTATTGCGTCGTTAAGGCGTCGCTATTTAAAATATTTAATTCTTTTCAAAATATTGCAACGCACTGGTTGGCATCGCAATATTTTTTAAAATATTACTACTGTAAAAAATATAATTCCATTTAAATTATTTGCAATGTAATTGTTGCGTCGCTAAATTAAAAATAATTTTTTTATTTTCTAATTTTATTGCATCGCTAAGGCGTCGCTATTTAAAATATTTAATTCTTTTCAAAACATTGCGATACACTGTTATGCGTCACAATATTTTGTAAACTATTTGTACTTTAAACAATATAATTTTATTTAAATTATTTGCGATGCATTTGTTGCATCGCTAAATTAAAAATAATTTTTCTTATTTTCTAATTTATTGCATCGCTAATGCGTCGCTATTTAATATATTTAATTCTTTTAAAAACATTGCGACGCACTGTGATGTGTCGCAATATTTTTTTCTAATAATTAGATTTTATAAAATTTAATTTCACTTCAATTATTTGCGACGCAATTGGTGCGTCGCTAAATTAAAAATAATTTTTTTAATTATCTATTTTATTACGTCGCTAATGCGTCGCTATTTAAAATATTTAATTCTGTTAAAAACATTGCGATGCAAATATTGCATCGCAATATTTTTATTGATATTTATATTTCATAAAAAATTAATTTAAAAATATTGCGACGCAATATTTGCATCGTAATATTAAAAATTTAATTTTTTTTTTGATTTTTTGGTTAATTGAGTCGCTAATGAGTCGCTAATGCGTCGCAATATTTTGTTGTCATAAAGGCGTCGCAAAGAGGTCGCAATTTAGCGACGCAATTATGCGTCGCTAAATTTGCGTCGCTATTTCAGTATTTTCTTGTAGTGACTAGTTATAAGAAAGAAGTAGTTCCAAGTCTAATCAAAATTTATATGATATTACAATACTATTTTTATTTTATAATTTAATATAAATTATTTTTAATCTATAATTAAAATATTGTAATAAATAACATTATACTTTAATCCAAATGTTATTTAATATGAAATAATGATACAATGTTATGAAATATATTATGGGCTATTTTGTTATTAAATGGTTAATGATTTTGGATTTCTATGATATGCTCCTAAGATCTCATTCTTAAATATTCTTATGAAATTAATTTTATTTATTTGTTCAATTACATATAGATTATTACTTTCCTTTTTATTTTAATATTTGCTATAATTTCCATCTAGAAATTATGAAAATCTTCTTATAAGGAAAATTCTTTCTTCTCTTACTAGGACAAATCAAATCTTATCTCTTGACTTTGCTAAATTTGTTTATCATTCAATTTGGCATATAATGTCAAGAGAAAGATAGCAGATGAAACAACAACGCTTATTTCTGTATGAATTTTATGGATCACATATGTGAAATTCAGAACATCAACAAGTAATTAGAAAAAGAATTTATTATCATAATTGTTTGTTCATGATTTTTGCAAAAACTAGAGCACTCTTTAGGAATGCCTTGTCTTATATTTTTATCTTGATCTTGTTCCTCTTTCAAACGGTATTCTTGATAAGAAAAACTAATTGCAACATATAAGGAGAGAAGAGAGGATATAACCAATTATAATAAAATTCTAATAGATCCTCCCATCAAGGGTCATTGTTGAACTTCAAGCCGATACAAATCACCAACCATATCATTCAAAAGAGGCGTGCTTAAGCCCAAGCCATATGCATTAGATTTATTAACAATGGGCTTATCCCACTTGTAACATTAGATTAAATTTATTTAGTTAATTTTATAAAATTAAAATCACTAATAATTAATAGTAGCCACCATATAATTTTTTCAATATTTTTTTAGTTGAGCAACATTAATCGTAGTTGTTGCAAGTTTTTGAAAAAAATTGCTTATTTGAAAATGATACTCAGGCTAAATAACTAAACTTTAATGTATTGTAATTTTAAAAACATTTTGTTTGCTGACACAACACTTTTAAAAAAATGATCCAATTCCAAAAAAGCTACAAACATCGAATCTTTTTTACCGTTTTACTGTTTTTTGATATAGAATCAATCCATGATTACAAGTGCCAATAACCATCACGAGACATTATTGGGCTTAAGGTTGATACAAACAGCTAACCCCGTACACCCTCAAGCAGAGGTGTGCTTAGGCCCAAATCATATGAAACACATCTTTTAACAAACTTGTTCCATTTGCATTATTAGACCAAATTCATCCAACCAGTCTTATAAAATGAGAATCCCTACAAACTGGTGGTGCCCCACACATTTAAAGTTTCCAACAACTCAATCCAGGAAGAAGAAGGAGAAAAAAAGAAAAAGCAACGACAAAGTTGCATCCCAAGCTTATTCTAGGAACAATAACACTGCAAGAGAGACCTTTGGCATCAGCAACCTCAGGCTACATCAGAAGCAAAGTAATCAACATCACCGTCCTCGAGGGGCGTTGCGCCATCGTCATCTCCAGAAGTAGTCATCCCATCATCGTCGCTTGAACTGGAGTCGGCGTCCCCAAAAAAACAAGGTTGACTACCTTGCTCGTCCACTCCTATTAGAAGGACGCAGCAAGGACCACGCCACCCCATGTCATCAGGCGCAGTCCCGTCATCGCTTGTGCTGTTGCTGCCGTACGCGTCCTCAAAGGAGACCCAGTCGATGTCCATGTGCATCCTAGGACCATAAATAAGGGCAGGGCACGGCGGTGAAGGCAATGAGACGACAGTCTATGCAGCCAGTGATAAAGAGCCGGCGGACATGAGCTAAGCCATGATAATAGAATGAGTTCTGGAGAGGCCGGTCGCAGCACTAGGCCAGCTGGTTGATGAGGATCAGGCCTGGTGAACCGGGCACATTGCGGATATCTACGGCGGTCGGTGATAAAGAAAGATCGAATAGCTGCCAATTTGCAAAGGTGACAACCAACATCCTCTCCCTCTTCTCTCTACTCTCCCTCGACTTATAACTACTCGTAATCCTTTCCCTTGGTTTGGAGACCATGAGGCTCCTCCTCCCACCACCACTTGAAATATATAGGTGGGGAGAGATGAGGAGGAGTTCTTTGAACCGCTGGCATTGAAGGGTGATAGAGGGAGGCAATTATGGTGGTATGCATTGCGCGAACAAACGTGGTGCTCTGCGAACGAGTTGCGGAGCTCAATGATTGCAGGATGGTGTCGTTTATCTGGCAGTTTAAAGGCGAGGTTTCCTACTTTCCATTGCGCTCGAACGTCGGATGGAAAGTTAGTTAATTTTTTTTTTTTTAACATAGAAATAGGATTAGAGGTTCATACAGCGGATACCATTGATAACCACGCTTAATAATCTGAATTTTCTCGTGGCATTTTCGAGGCTTCAATTGCCAGAAATGAATATAACTTTATGGTCGTATGGATAACCATTTCTTAATGATATCATGACAGCATTACAGAAATTAATTTCAGATAAAAATCATGATAAAGCTGAGTAGAAATTTCTTTTTCAACGGATATCTTTTAAGAGCCAAGCTTTGGTATTGGTAAGAAAATGTATCGAGACCCTTTGTAGCTCACGGGCGGCAAAAATATGCATTATGACGTAGGTGATCTCTTTTATTACTCGCTCCTATAGTAGTAAGAAATAGATATTAACCTTTTCTCCTATATATAATTTAATGATCGATATGATAAAAAATATTTTGAGGAAATTATGTTTTTAATCATTGAATATTTTAAGGGTCCATTTCTCTCAACTATAAATAAAAAGCTTTATTATATTCTTGCGCTATATATCATTTTATTATAGTCTACAACATTGTTGGTTTGATGCTTATGTGGTATTCTTAAATGGTAAACAACATGGCACTACGATAACCTCGAATATTACAATGAGTCGGGCCTTGATCGGGTTGGTCGTGGGAATTAGTTGGAAGCTGGTATTCCCAAGCATGCCTGCTACTTAATTAGTGCTAGTGCCAGACCCAATCGATCTGCATGCATGCCCTTCTGAGCCACCAAGTTGGCTAGCTTTTAGGCAAGACATGCCTCCGCACACTCTTGATCCTTACTCTAGCAACTGCACTAGTGTCCTGTAATGCTTGCACATCTCCCGAACCTCATCGCAAAAGGTACGGTGTTACCGTTCTTGCATTGTGATCCGCCAATGCCACCACTTACGGCATCAGAACCTTCATTCATTGGAGGAGCTCATAGTAGGGGCTCAACAAGGAAACACTCATCTGTCACCCAAGAGAGCATGAATGATAGACTCACTGTTAGGACCCCCCCAGGTTGCACCCCATGAGGCATGTGTATCGGGGGAAAAGGGCCTTGGCCCCGCTACAATTTTAGACGTCCCATTAAAAATAATATGGTGAAGTTAGGCTTACACTAGTTAAATGAAAGACTTTTCATTTTCTAAAGCTGACCCCTTTAAAAAAAGTTTAATTATTATAATATATAATAGAAATGATACGATGAATTCTGGTAGACACTAGTTACAAGAAAGTAGTAGTGTCAAGTCTCATCAAAATTTATATGCTATGTAAATTTATTATTTGATTCAATGTAACCTTTGGTGATTGATTATCTTTTATTTATATAATACTTTAGCAATTTGTTAACAAAAAATATGGTTTAAGCAAAAGAAAATGGTAGGACCAATTGATGGCTTCCCCAAGAAAGAATTGCGTAGCGTAACTCGGTCCCCGAGAGAAAATTCTTAGCCTCACCACTGCCATGCATGTCATACAACTCCAATGCATGTCGGCACATGATGCTCAACTGGAGCCCCACCTTGAACTGTTTTTCCAACTACACCCGCTAGTCACTTACTATCCTCAACCCATCGCCACCATTGTTGGAATTGAACGGGGAGGTCATGTCGACGATGGCAGAGATCTTGAGGTCCAAGAGCTAGGCAGATGAGTGATGGCACTCAATGAGGGCATAGATGAGGGAGAAGTATTGGCTTCCTTGCTCGACATCATAGTCGAGAAGGTAGATCCTAGGGTAATCCTGGCGAGATTGGTAGAAATTGGTAGTGAGAAGGACAAGCGGAGAGATTGTGGAGCATCAGAGTAGTCGCTAGATTCTTGGTGTTGTAGAGGTGGAGATTGGATGATGAAGCATCTCGAACAATGGTAGCACTCGATGTGTAAGTATAGTGCGGCCTGTTGGAAACTAAACTTGATTGTTGGAAATTGCTGCATAGGAAGTTGCTGTTATTTAATTACTGCATAGGAAGTTGCTGTTATTTAATTGCTGCATAGGAAGTTGATGTTATTTAATATTTAATTGCTGCATAGGAAGTTGCTGTTATTGCATAGGAAGTTGCTATTTTGAATTAAGTATGGAAGACCAAGAGTCATTTTGTAATTATAAAAGACCATGTATCCTTTCACGTTTGAGTATGAAAAAATAAAAAGAATCCAGAAATTTGCCCAAAAGAAAATATCTTCTCCTCTTCCAACAAATTTGGTATCAGAGCCACAAAAGATCCATGGCCTCCATGAACTTTGTTCAATCCCAAATACCCAAACTCACCAAAGATAACTATGACAACTGGAGTATCCAAATGAAGGCTTTGCTTGGATCCCTTGATGTTTGGGATCTTGTAGAAGACGGCTACATGGAGCCGACCGAAGGTGAAGCAATGCTCACACAAGAGCAAAGAAAGCAACATAAGGAGTCAAAAAAGAAAGACAAGAAGGCTCTCTACACACTATACCAAAGTGTAGATGAAGGCACATTCGAGATTATCGCTGGAGCTGCAACATCAAAGGAGGCATGGGACTTATTGCATAAGGCACATAAAGGAGCAGAAAAGGTGAAAAAGATTCGGCTACAATCTTTGAGGTCTGAATTTGAATCTTTCAAAATGATAACTGGGGAGTCAATTTCTAATTATTTTTCAAGATTGATGTCTATAGTCAATCAATTGAAAAGAAATGGTGAAGAAATTACTAATGTTCGAATCATGGAGAAAATTTTGCGCTCTTTAGATGCAAAATTTGACTTCATTGTTGTAGCCATTGAAGAATCAAAGGAATTAGAAGAGATGACTATAGAGCAACTCATGGGCTCTTTACAAGCACATGAGCAAAAGCTGTCTAAAAGGATGGAGGAAAACCCATCAAGCAAGTACTTCAAACAAATCTTATACTACAAGAAAAAGGTGATCTTAAAGATCAAACAAGTTTCCATGGTCGAGGCCGTGGAAGAAGAGGAAGAGGTGGAAGATTTCATCAAGATCAACCTCAAAGAAGTCAAGGAGACATAAGAGACCACCATGCCCGAGGTCGTGGTAGAGGAAGATTTTTAATCCTAGAGGAAGAGGAAGGTATGGACAACAAGCACTACAATGTTTTATTTGCAAAAAATATGGGCACTATGCTAAAGATTGTTGGTACAAAGATAATGTTAATTATGTTGATGAGAAAATTCATTTTACAAAAGAACAAGAAGAAGAAGTAACTCTACTTTTGGCCTACAATAACATTACTGGTGCTATCAAAAGAAGTACTTGGTATCTAGACACAGGTGCTAGCAATCATATGTGTGGGATAAAGGACATGTTTTTTAAGATGGATGAAAGCTTCAAAGGCTCGGTGACTTTTGGAGACTTCTCTAAAAGGCCAGTTGAAGGAAAAGGTAAAATCCTTATCAAGCTTCAAAATGGCACTCAAAATTTTATTTCAGATGTCTATTATGTTCCAGACATTAAAAATAACATTCTTAGTTTGGGCCAATTGCTTGAAAAAGGCTATGATATTCACATGAAAGAATTGGGTCTTTCTATCAGAGACAACAACAATACTCTTATTGCACATGTTCCTATATCAAAAAATAGAATGTTTGAGCTAAGTTTGCATGTTGATGGCTCCTCTTGTATGTTAACACAAAGTCTTGATGACTTTACTCTATGGCATCTTAGATATTGACATTTAAACTTTGATGGATTAAAACTTTTGTCTAGCAAGAATATGGTGACAGGAATGCCTTGGCTGAAAATGTCTAAGGAAAAATGTGAAACTTGCATAGTTGGAAAGCAACAAAGGAGAACCTTCATTTCAGGAAGATCAAGAAGAGCAACAAAACCATTGGAATTGATACATTTGATGGGAAAGAATCCGTGTACGAGCAAATACTAGCAGACCGTAATACGCAGCAGAATAATAAATAAAAATACGCAAACCACACAATCACAGAAACACCAAGATTTACGTAGAAAATCCCTTCAAGATAAAGGGAAAAAAAACCACGGGCAAGCCAGAGAAGAAGATCCACTATAAAATAATAAATATCCAAGTCTCAAAATCCCTTGCCAGAACTTGAGAAACAATCACAAGAGAATAATAGAGATATAAGGATTACGTCACCGAAAAATACGGTCTCCTGCGTTACCTCCTTATTTTTTTCCCTTCTCTTCTTCTTCTTCTTCTCTTGTTTTTCTTCTGTAGCACCTTCACATGATTCTTGGAGTGGAAGTCCTCCCACGTAGTCAAGCACCAAGCAGCAGCCCTTCCTTCTCTTCCCCTAGCAATCCATGCTCCTAGAAAAAGAGAATATCCGCTATCTCCTTCACCTCTTTTTCCAGACAACTGCTCCTTAAAAAAGAGAAAACCAAAAAAGAAGGCGGCTGCTCCTTTTATAAAAGAGAGAGAACAAATCCTGTAGAAAAAGGAGTAGCGCTCCCTTTTGCCCTAATGGGCTGAATAAGTGGGCCATCGGCCCAAAAACCTTCCCTTCAGCCCATAAGGGAGGCTGTCTCATGCTTCCTTAGTGTGAAATCATGCCGACCAGCTGTCGGCATATCTCTTGCCTTTCTTTTGATAAGGTCTTTGTTAACATGTCTGCCCCATTTTCATCTGTGTGAATTTTCTGAAGCTGTAACTGCTTCTCTTCAAACACATTTTGAATCCAGTGGTATCTCACATCTATATGCTTTGACTTGAAATGAAAAGTTGGGTTCTTGCACAAGTGGATAGCGCTCTGGCTGTCACAATGTACCACATAATTTTTCTGTTTCAACCCCAATTCATGTAAGAATTCTTTCATCCACAGCATCTCCTTACAGACCTCGTAGCAGCAATATATTCTGCCTCTGTGGTAGAGAGAGCTACACACCTTTGCAATCTGGATTGCCGTGACATAGCTCCCCCTGCAAAAGTAAGTATGAAACCTGATGTGGACTTCCTTGTATCAATATCTCTCGCCATATCTGCATCTGTGTAACCAATCAGCACAGCTGGACCACCCCCAAAGCTTAAACAAACTTTGGAGCTTCCTCTGAGATATCTGAAGATCCACTTCACTGCTGCCCAATGCTCTTTCCCTGGATTTGCAAGAAATCTGCTAGCAACACCCACTGCATATGCGATGTCTGGCCTCGTACATACCATCGCGTACATCAAACTTCCGACTGCTGAAGCGTAAGGAACCTTCTTCATTTTCTCCTTCTCCTCATCACTTGAAGGACTTTGCTCTGAGCACAACCTGAAGTGACCTGCAAGAGGAGAACCAACTGGCTTTGCATTGATCATACTGAACCTATCCAATACCTTCTCAATGTACTTTTCCTGTGACAACCATATTTTCTTGATTCTTCTATCACGGGAAATCTGCATACCCAGTATTTGCTTTGCTGGTCCCATATCCTTCATTTCAAATGAATTGCTCAGCTCCTTCTTCAACCTGTCAATCATAGACATATCTTTCCCAAGAATAAGCATGTCATCAACATAAAGTAGGAGTATGACAAAATCCTCACTAAACCATTTGATATACACACAATGATCTGAAGCCATTCTTTTGTATCTATTTTCAGTCATAAATGAATCAAATTTCTTGTACCACTGCCTTGGAGCTTGCTTCAGCCCATACAAGCTTTTTTTCAATCTGCAGACAAGATTTTCTTTACCTTTGACTTTGAAGCCTTCTGGTTGCTCCATATAGATTTTCTCCTCCAAATCACCATGAAGAAAACCTGCCTTCATATCTAACTGCTTAACCTCCAAGTCTAGACTAGCAGCAATACCTAGAGCAACACGAATTGAAGACATTTTAACAATAGGAGAAAAAATCTCTTCAAAGTCAATACCTTTCTTTTGACCAAAGCCTTTCACAACCAATCTGGCCTTGTACTTTGGTTGAGAACAATGCTGTTGAGTCTTTAACCTGAAAACCACTTGTTCTTTAAAGCCTTCCTTCCTCTTGGTAGTTCCACTAAATCATATGTGTGGTTCTTCTGTAAGGCATCCATTTCTTCCAGCATACCTACTAACCACTCCTTTTTCTACTCACTTTCAACTGCCTCCTGGTAACATTCTGGTTCACCTGCATCAGTAAGCATTATATATTCATCTGTAGAATACCTTTTGGAAGGTTGACGTTGTCTGATAGATCTTCTCAGCTGATGCTCTGTAGGAGGTTGCTCCTGATCTCCTTCCTGCTCAACATGTCCTATAGGTGAGTTAATATCTGCTCCTGCACTATTTTCTTGCACATCTCCCCTATCACCCTGATTTACTGGAGGAGTAACTGGATCACAGTCTGTTAATCCTTCTGCAGAAGACTTGACTGACACCTCCTTCTTGAAGTCTTGAAGGGTTTGATCTTCAAAAAATACCACATCTCTGCTTCTGAATACCTTCTGCTTTTCTGGATCCCAAAGTCTATAACCAAACTCATCATGTGAGTAACCAAGCAAGGCACATTCTTTTGTCTTACCATCCAGCTTGGACCTCTCAATGTCTGGAACATGTGCAAATGCACGACAACCAAACACTCTCAAGTGCTTATAAGAGACATCTTTTTCTGACCATACACGCTCTGCAACATCACCATCTAGAGCTGTACATGGTGACAAGTTTATTACATCAACCGCTGTCTTCAATGCCTCATCCCAAAATCTTTTAGGTAACTTGGACTGTGAAAGCATACATCTGATCTTTTCCATGATAGTGCGGTTCATTCTCTGCAATTGCATTATGCTGAGGAGTACCAGGAACTGTCATCTCATGTTGAATGCCATGTGATCTGCAATAATTATCAAATAACCCTGTGTACTCACCACCATTATCTGACCTTATACATTTCAGTTTCTTTCCTGTCTCTCTTTCAACTCTGGCATGAAACTCTTTGAAGACATTAATAACCTAATCTTTGGTCTTCAAACCATAGACCCAAACTTTTCTGAAAAATCATCTATAAAAGTGACAAAATAAAGTGCACCACTGATACCTGAAACATTAACTGATCCACTAGGAGTTTTTGTCCTCAGAGGACCACAAACATCTGTATAGATACGATCCAAAACATGTATTTTTCTAGATAAAGCAGGACTAGCAAAAGAAACTCTATGTTGCTTGCCAACCAAACAATCAACACATGGGTTCAGATGTACACCTTTGAAGTCTGGTAGAACTTCTCCCTTAGAAAGAACTTGCAGCCCCTTCTCACTCATGTGTCCCAGTCGTTTATGCCATAACTCCATGCTGAAGTCATTCTCTGTAACATTCAACTGTTCACCATAAGCTTTAGCCTGCAACCTGTATAAAGTGTGACATTTCTTCCCACTGGCTACAACAAGTGAACCTTTACTGAGCTTCTATTGCCCTTTATGAAATTTGCTATCAAAGTCTTCATCATCAAGTCTTCCAACTGAGATTAAATTTAGCCTCAAGTCAGCTACAAGCCTTACATCCTTGAGCACCAACTTACAGCCAAGATTGGTCTTCATGTGGATGTCACCCATGCCAATGATGTCTGCTGTGCCTTGATTTCCCATCTTGACAACACCAAAATTTTCAGTCTTATATGTAGAAAAAAACTCCCTCCATGGTGTAGCATGATAAGAAGCACCTGTGTCAATCACCCACTCATGATTCTGACACTCACATGAGAAGATACCATCAGAAGTAGATAAAATCAAATAATCATCACTCTGCACAGTAGCTGTGATATTCTCCTTTGACTCTGTATCCTTCACTTCTTTTCCCTTTTTCTTACTCTTCTTAGGCTTCTTACACTGATTCTTGTAGTGCCCTTTCTCACCACAGTTATAGCAAGTAATATCTTTTCTTGACCTTGATTTGCTTCTACCCTTGTATGAATTGTCTCTATTTCTAGACTTTGACCGTCCTCTATTCTCTAAGACAAGTGCCTGTGAATCAATCTGAGAAGTTGCTGAATTCTTCCTTCTTAACTCCTCATTCAACAAACTGCCTGTTACTTGACTCATGGTGATAACACCGTCTGGTGCAGAATTACTGAAGGAAACTACCAGTGTCTCCAACTTTCTGGCAATGAACTGAGAAGTAACAATGCCTGCCTGTAACTCATCATCAAGAGACATTTTCATAGAGGATAACTGGTTATTAATACTCTGCATTTCATTCAAATGCTCAGCAATAGAAGCACCCTCTTTATATTTCAGATTCACTAGTTTTCTGATCAAGAAAGCCTTGTTGCCAGCTGTTTTTCTCTCATATAGACTTTCTAACTTTTTCCAAAGAGAGTTTGCAGAAGTCTCAGTGGAAACATGGTGAAAGACACTATCATCCAACCATTGCCGAATAAAACCGACTGCCTTCGATCTAACATGATCCAAGCATCGTCTGTCACTGTAACGGGCTTTGCTTTGACCCCTTCTAAAGGTCCATATAGATCCTTCCAATATAAGAGGTCCTCCATCCTTGGTTTTCATATCATCCAATTATTTTCGTTCAGACTGATCATGCGGGAAACATTACCGGCCTCCATGCTCGCACACAAAAAAATTCATAGGCTCTAATACCAGTTGATTGGAAAGAATCCATGTACGAGCAAATACTAGCAGACCGTAATATGCAACGGAATAATAAATAAAAATGTGCAAACCACACAATCACAGAAACACCAAGATTTACGTGAAAAATCCCTTCAAGATAAAGGAAAAAAACCACGGGCAAGCCAGAGAAGAAGATCCACTATAAAATAATAAATATCCAAGTCTCAAAGTCCCTTACCAGAACTTGAGAAACAATCACAAGAGAATAATAGGGATATAAGGATTATGTCACCGAAAAATACGGTCTCCTGTGTTACCTCCTTATTTTCTTCCCTTCTCTTCTTCTTCTTCTTCTTCTATTTTTCTTCTGCAGCACCTTCATGTGATTCCTGGAGTGGAAGTCCTCTCACGTAGTCAAGCACCAAGCAGCAGCCCTTCCTTCTCTTCCCCTAGCAATCCACGCTCCTAGAAAAAGAGAAATATCCGCTATCTCCTTCACCTCTTTTTCAGACGGCTACTCCTTAAAAAAGAGAAAACCAAAAAAAGGAAGGCGGCTGCTCCTTTTATAAAAGAAAGAGAACAAATCCTGTAGAAAAAGGAGTAGCGTTCCCTTTTTGCCCTAATGGGCTGAATAAGTGGGCCATGGGCCCAACAACATTCAAATGTTTCTGGCCCAATCAAACCAACAACTATGGGAGGTAATGAATATTATCTTTCCTTCACTGATGATTATTCTGGAAAGACATGGGTTTATTTATTAAAAAAAAAGAGTGAAGTGTTTCAGAAATTTAAGGAATTTAAGTTGCTTGTTGAAAAATAAAGTGGTTTTCAAATTAAAGCTTTGAGATCGTGGTGGTGAGTATTTATCCAAAGAGTTTTCAAATTTTTTCAAAGCACAAGGAATTTTTCATCAAGTTACTATGCCTTATTCACCTCAGCAAAATGGGATTTCAGAAAGAAAAAATCTAACTATTTTAAATATGGTTCGATGTATGTTGAAAGATAAAAATATGCCTAAAGAATTTTGGGGAGAAGCAGTTGCTTGTGCAGTTTATTTGTTGAACAGATTTTCATCAAAAAGGCTTCACAATATGACACCTGAGCAAGCATGGAGTTCATACAAGCCTAAGGTTGATCATCTTCACATTTTTGGAAGTGTTGCTTATGTCAAAGTGCCTGATGAGAAAAGGATCAAACTTGATGACAAAGGAGAAAAGTGTATTCTTTAGGATATGCTGAAAATTCAAGTGGCTATAAGTTGTATAATCCTATTACAAAGAGAGTGATTTTTTCAAGAGATGTTGAATTTGAAAAAGCAAATGTGGAGCTGGCAAGATAACAATAAAATGCAAGAAAATAATGAAGAAGAAGAGTCACAACATCAAGAAGAAATTCCATCAACTCCACAACAAAGTCCAAGACATTCATCTCCACAAGAAAGTTCCAGTGGCTCATCCTCAAATAGAGCACACAAAACTCGGAGTGTGCAAGAATTGCTTGATTATACTATGTTTTTTCTTTTTGCAGGTTATGATCCAATTGAGTTTTATGAAGCAAATAAAGAAGAAAAATGGAGAAATGCCATGCATGAAGAAATTTCATCAATAGAGAAAAATGACACTTGGGAACTCACAAATTTTCCCCAAGGTCATCAAGCCATTGGAGTCAAATGGGTGTATAAAACAAAAACAAATGCAAGTGGAGAAATAGAAAAACACAAAGCCCGCTTGGTAGTAAAAGGCTACAAACAACAATATGGCATTGACTATGATGAAGTTTTCTCTCCTGTTGCTCGAATGAAATGGTACGCCTTCTCATTTCCTTAGCAGCTCAAATGAAATGAAAATTCTTCAAATGGATGTGAAATCAGCTTTTTTGAATGGATATTTGAATGAAGAAGTCTATGTAGAACAATCTTTGGGTTTCATTCAAAAAGGACAAGAAGACAAAGTCTACAAACTCAAACGAGCTCTTTATGGATTGAAACAGGCTCCACGAGCTTGGAATACAAGGATTGACAAGTATTTTGCTGAAAATGTTTTCAAAAATGCCTTCTTGACATTCTCTTTATATGAAGTCTAATCATGTTGGTAATGTTCTATTTGTTTGTCTATATGTGGATGATTTGATATTCACAGGAAATAATCTTGCAATGATTGAAGTTTTCAAGACTTCAATGATCAAAGAATTTGAAATGACAGATTTTGGCTTAATGTCTTATTTTCTGGGTATTGAAGTAAATCAATCAGATGAAGGCATATTTATTTTACAAAGCAAATATGCAAAGAAAATTTTGGAGAAATTCAAGATGAAGAATTGCAATTCAAGCACCACTCCAATTGAATACAATACTAAATTAAGTAAAGATGGAGAAGGAGATCTTGTCAATCCAACATATTATAAAAGTTTGGTTGGAAGCTTAAGATATCTTACAAATATAAGGCCAGATATTGCTTATAGTGTTGGAGTTATAAGTCGTTACATGGAGAAGCCAAGAATGGATCATTTAATTATTGCAAAAAGAATCCTTCGATATATCAAAGGTACGCAAGATTATGGTATTTTCTATTCATCTACTAATCCAATAAAATTAGTTGGTTTTTGTGATAGCAATTGGGCAGGAGATATTGATGATAGAAAAAGTATGAGTGGATTTGCCTTTTATATTAGAAGTGCAGCATTTACATGGTCTTCAAAGAAATAACAAATTGTTACTTTCATCATGTGAAGCAGAGTATGTTACTACAGCAAATTGTGTTTGTCATGCACTTTGGCTTCAACAGCTACTACAAGAAATGAAGATTTCACATGAAGAGCCAACCAACATTTTTGTTGATAACAAATCTGCTATACAACTTGCAAAAAATTCAGTCTTTCATGATCGAAGTAAGCATATTGATACAAGATTTCACTTCATTCGAGATTGTATCAAAAATCAAGAAGTACAACTTTTTCACATTTTAACAAAAGATCAGGTAGCTGATATCTTCACAAAAGCCCTCAAGGAAGAAGAGTTCAAGAAGTTAAGAAGCATGCTTGGAGTCATGAAGAATCAAGTTTAAAGGGGGGTGTTGGAAACTAAACTTGATTGTTGGAAATTGCTGCATAGGAAGTTGCTGTTATTTAATTGCTGCATAGGAAGTTGATGTTATTTAATTGCTGCATAGGAAGTTGCTGTTATTGCATAGGAAATTGCTATTTTGAATTAAGTATTGTGGAAGACCAAGAGTCATTTTGTAATTATAAAAGGCCATGTATCCTTTCACGTTTGAGTATGAAAAAATAGAAAGAATCCAGAAATTTGCCCAAAAAAAATATCTTCTCCTCTTCCAACACGGCCACCATCGTCGCTTAAGCCACTCCTCAAACTCATCACAGTGGCATGTCATCCACCACATAAGCATGCTACATAAGCATCAAATGAATGGTGTTACGATTTTATAATAGCATGGGCTATAATAAAACAAAAATAATGGTATAAGAATGTAATAAAAAAAATTTGTAGTTCAAGAAATAAAGTGAAATAGATTTTAAAGCTCAATCATCAAATATTTTTAAATTGGCTGAGTATATAGATTCCAACCGGTAATGCTAAAAATTGACATAACACTATACTATTCCGGTCATGTTTAGTGAGGGTTTCTCAATTTGGATTGGACTTGAAACTCAAATAGGTCCAGCATAGGGTGTGTACGGATTCAAATTAATCATGGGATTTGGTTTCATTCAGATTAAGATAGTTCTAAGTTTATGTTTTATATTTGGGTGAAGATAGAGCTGATGACAAGCCAGATTATCTACCCAACTCAATCTAAAATTTTATGAGCTTGGTATTAAAAATAAACTTGTGGAATGAAAGTAGACCAATATATATAATCTAAAACTAAGCTAAGCGAGAAAAAATTAAAACCAACCTAGTATGAACAGAATCTATATATGTTTAATCAATGGATCTTAAATCAATCTTATACTAAGCCTGGAGCAAAATTATGGGCTTGATAGTTGGGCTGGGTGGAAGTTAAGCATGGTACCAAGCCTAGCAACCAATTTGTAGCATGCCTGAGTTTGGTTTAGCTTGACTTTTGATCTGCTCTACTGAAGAATAAGACCCTATGAGTGGTTAAAAGTTGGAGTTAAAAGTTGCTATGGTCATGTTTCAAGTCATACAAATTGGACTACATTGTAATCTAATTGACTAAATTGGATAGCAAGGGTTGGGTTGAGACTAGGTATGAGTAAAGAGTCCTATAATTTGATATTAGGTTGGGACTATATATGTTTCAAGATTGCATGCATTGATTCGTATCAGCTAAATAAACAAACTAACTTTTGATGGTTTCGATTTAAAAATGCATCAAAACCAAAGTTAATATGAAAACAGCTATGAGCAATCTTCGCAAGCGAGGTTGCAACAAATTTATTATATAACTGCATACATCCTCAGGCTGTATGGATGTTGCTTTAGTTTTAATTTTAATTTAAAAATAAAAATAAATAAAAAATTAAATTTTAGAAATATTATTTATAGACTAATTTTATAAAATAATCTATTATTATTATTTCTTTTTTGATTTAAATTTGCTTCTCGACAATGGTAGATAAGATCTATACTAAAACATAATATACTTATATTAAATTTAAAGAATTATCATTAGCCATTAGTTGTCTATAGCATACATGTTACAAAAATTTTAATAGAAATAACTCATTCAGTGTTTATAGAGCTAAGAGGGAAAGATAACTTTTAAACCTTGAGATAAAAGTGTTTTGAAAAAATATACATACATAGAAACTAAAAAAAAAATACTACTTTAAAAATTAAAATTAATAAATTAAATGAAGTAAAATTCTTTTGAGGACAAGATTGCAACAAATTTTTTTAATAGAATTTACATATGAAACATTTTAATGATTAAATATGGTTATATACCTCTATTTAGATATATAATAATAATAATAATAATAATAATATCAATAATTATGGAATTAATATGAGAAAAGAGAGATGATACAATTTAATTGGCCATTGAAGTAGTCCATATAAAAAAAAGAAAAAAAATAACTATATTAAATATCATTAAATAAAATTAAACATATGGCAACAGAAGAGAATATTCGGTCGATCTTTTTAGTTTTACTATAGTAAATTAAATTAAATAATAATGAGGATTCTCCTATTTATGCTTCGCCTTGATTTCAAATCTGTTTTACTTTTTTACTTTTACTTTTTTATTTTTGGACATCGGAGGCCAGCGCAGTCCTGCATGGTTGAACTCCCCCTTGAAGACTTCTCTCAAGGGGTCTTTCACTGGAGGGCGCGTGTTGGTTTGTAGTCTGCGTAACCTTAATTCCACCCTGTTAATGGTCCATTATCACATGTGGAAAAGTAAAGACTATACTAATTGATTCCTGACACAATGTGGTCAAGTTTGTAGATATGATTTTCATTTTAGAAAGCTGAGATTAATTTCGAGTTTGTCTATTGGGACTAAATTTTAGTGATATATCATTTTACCATGGAATCTAAATTTTAGTAATATATCATTTTGCCATGGAATTCTATTTATACCAAATGTTTGATTACTTGTCAAAGAGTCAATTTATTCGTTTATCAAGAAATCATAGACTCCTATTGTAGATGAATTGAAAGGTTAAAATTTTAAGACATACAAGTGGACACAAACTTCACGATATGACAGCAAATCTATCAAAAGGAGAATAATTGAAATTCATATATAGAATGGCCAATGTATCCTGAAATAAGATTTATTCTATGAAATTGATCACTATAACTATACTTTAATAGAGGATCTTGTAGCTTATGCAAGTCATTGAGGGCAAATTTTATGCATCCTTTGATTTCAAACCCTAAAGGGCATTATCACAATTGTCTCGGAAATGTTAATTAGTTAAATGTCACATTCTTAAGGGTATGGTTTGAATTAGATTTAAAAAAGTGAGCAAAAGTTATTTATTAAGGATTGTAGAGTATAAAATATTTTTATATCAACCGACAACATATATATATATATATATATATATATATATATAGACACACACACAAAGTATTATTTTCATTTTATAATTTAGTATAAATTATTTTTAATCTATAATTCATTTATTATAATAAATAATATTCTAATTTAATCCATAATTTATTTAATATGAAATAATGATAGAATATTATAAAATATATTAGCAGTTGTTTCGGTATTAAATGGTTAATGATTTTTGATTCTTACGATGTACTCCTCAAATCTTATGCTTAAATGTTATTGTAAAATTAATTTCATTTATTTGTTTCAATTACATATAGATTATTGCTTTCCTTTTTACTTTAATATTTGATACAATTCTCATTTAGAAATTGTGAAAATATTCTTATTGTGAAAATTCTTTCTTCTCTTACTAAGACAAATCAAATCTTATCTCTTGACTTAGCTTGATCTATTGATCATTCTATTTGGCACATATTGTTAAGAGACAGACAACAGATGAAACAATAGTACTTATTTCTGTATGAATTTTATGGATTGCATATGTTGAAATTATAACACCAACTAGTAAGACTAAATAACTAAACTTTAATGTGGCCACAATCAACACAGCACCTTAGAAAAATGATTCAATCCCATGAAAGCTACCAATATGGAATCATGTTTATCGTTATACCCCATTATGACATAGGATCAATTTATAGTTACGAAGGTCAATAATCATCATGGATCACTATTGAGCTTTAGGTCCATACAAACTGCTAACCAAATCTTCTAACAGAGATGCACTCATGCCCAAATCAAATAGAACACATCTATCAAAAAATTATTTCATTTGCATTATTGGACCAAATTCATCTAACCAGTTTTGTAAAACTAAAATCGCTACAAACATATGGTGCCGCACACATTTACAGTTTCCAACAACTCAATCCGAGAAGAAGGGAAAAAAAAAAGGCAATGACAAAGTTGCACACCTCATCCCAAACTTATTCTAAGAACAATAACACCGAAAGAGAAACCATCGTTAGTAGCAACCTCAAGCCACACCAACAGCAAAGCAATCAGTATCATCATCATCAGGGGGAGTTACACCATCGACATCTACAGATGTACTTGTTGACCTAATTATTGATTTTGATGAATAACAAAAATCATATGGGTATATTTCTTATGTTACTAATATTTTTAATTAAGTATTTCAGGAATTTAAAATATTTAATTATTTAAAATCTAAGAAAATTTAAGTTTGAATCCTTGTCTAATGTCAAGTGTCAAGTTTCAGTAATTAGAGTCGACTCTAGAAGTATTAGAGCCAACTTCGAAGCGTATCAAAACTATTTGGCACTTTCGGCACGGATTAGAGCTGACTCCTGCGGAGATTAGAGCCGACTCTAATCGAAAGACAAAGAGTCTTATTTTTGTGTTAAATTAGAGCTGACTCCTACAGAGAATTAGAGTTGACTCTAATTGTTATATAGAGAATAATTTTTTGAAGTTTATTAGAGCCAGCTCTCGCATTCACTAGAGCCAACTCCAGCATAAAATGGTGTCGATCCCTTGAAAAGCTAGAGCCAACTTCGCGATGGATGGATATTCCTATTTTGCATATCCGAGTTAGAGCCAACTCCAAGTTGGTTAGAGTCGACTCTAACCTGTCAGAGGTGGATTTCAGAAGTGTTAGAGATGACTCCAATGACTGACATTTCTTCAACGAATTTCAATGACTCTTTTCTCTTTCATACTAACACATCCTCAAGCCTTTTTTAACGGCTAATTTTTATCTAAAAGTAGATTTAGAGAAGATTATAAAAGAGAGCTATCCGACCATTTTGAAAAAGAGAACTAAAGAAAGAAATAAAAAAGGATAGAGTTAAAATTTGAAACCCCCTTTGTTCGAAACTAAGTTTAAAGAAATTCAAGGTATTCAAAAGTTTATCTTGAAGAATTTTTATCAAATAAAAAGAAGAAGTAAAGAGCCCTAGTTCTTCAAAAGCCTTTACATCAAGGATTCTTCCAAAGCTTCAATCCCATCTTGAAGAAGATCATCCCAGAGAAAAAGAAGAAAAGCGAACTTCAGAAATCTTCTAAATCAGGCTCTTCTATTTTTATCTTGATTATATTGTCTTATCTGCTCATTTGAGTAGCTTTATTTCTGTTGTAACTATTTCACTATTACTCTTGTTTATTGATTCAATCAGAGAATTGAATCAAAGGGGGTAATTTAGCCTTGTTCAAGCAAGAAAGCTTGTGGTAAGTTTTGTGCTGGTGAACCTGTAAAAACCAGCTGGATTCGTTGTGATCCCATTATAAAATAATAAGTTTGAGTTGTGAACTTGTAAAATAACCCTGCTGTAATCAGAATGATTATAATGTGGGCCCAAGAGTTTTTTGGCAGTGGATGTAGGTGTAACTAACACTGAATCATTATAAATTTCTTGTGTTTGTCATGCTTATCTCTCTTTCTCTCGACTCTATCTTTTATACTTTGCTTTGCATTCTTAGCACCACATTCATTGCATATATCCTTGTGCACTATCACTTTTTGAAATTATTTTTAAGTGTTAAAATTTTTAAGAACCCAATTCATCCCCCTCCTCTTGGGTTACCATCTGGGCCAATAGTACTCACCCCATCATCGTCACTTAAGCTGATTTGAAGTCTTCAAAAAAATAAGGTTGACTGTCTTGCTCATTTACTCCTAGAAAAGGGATGCACCAAGGACCACACCACACCATTTCATTAGGCACACTCCCGCCGTTGCTACTGCTACCGAGGAAGACCCAGTCAACGTCCATGTCCATCCTAGCTAGGACCATAAGGGTGGGGCACAACGGTGAAGCACATAAAGCAAAAGTCCATCTAGCTAGTGATAAAGACCCAGTGGATGCAAGCTAAGCTACGATAGATCGAGTTCGAAGAGGGATAACTACACCGCCAAGCCAACTGGTTGACAATGGTTAGGCCCGGTGGACCGGGCTTGATGCTGACAATCGATGGGAATGTAAGATCCAATGGATACCAACTTGCAAAGGGATGACCAACATCTCTCTCTCTCTCTCTCTCTCTCTCTCTCTCTCTCTCTCCCCTTCTTTCTCTCTTGCCCTCAAGCAATCGATACTTCTCTCCCTTGGTTTGGAGACTATGAGGCCCCTATTCCCCCACCCCTTGAAATATATAGGTGGGGAGAGATAAGGAGAAGTTCATTAAACCATCGGCATTGGAGGATAACATAGGGAAGCAATTATGAAGGTATCCATTGCACAAACAGGATGCGAGGCTCAATGGTTGCAAGGGGATGTCGTTTATCTTGCAGTTTAAAGGCAAAGTTGCACTGCTTTTGAATGCATCAGAACGTCGGATGAAAATTTAATTAATTTTTATAACTTATAAATAAATTTATGATCATACAATGAATGCCATTGAAATGGCACATAATAACTAGATTTTCTCATTGCATTTTCGAGGCTTCAATCGTCAGCAATAAAAATATTTGTCAAAATGCAAATATTTATCAAAATGCAAATATTTGTCAGCCGTAGGACCCATGGTCCATTGAAGAATAAATTTTTGCTAAGCTTTATTATGGTTTCTATCCAAAATTTATTTTTGTAACCCTACGGTGATATCATCAAGAAATAGTCATCCACACAACCATAAAGCTATGTTCATTGCTGATTATTAAAGCCTCAAAAATGCCATAAGAAAATCCCATTGTTATATATGTGTCATTTCAATGGCATCCGTTGTATGACCCTAAACTTATTTATAAGTTATAAAAAATTAATTAACTTTCCATCTGACTTTCTAATGCAATCGAAAGTAGAGAAACTTCGCTTTTAAACTGCCAGATAAATGACATCGCCATGCAACCATTGAGCCTTGCAACCCATTTGCGCAATGGATACCGCCATAATTGCTTCCCTCTGTTATCCTTCAATGCCAAGTGGTTCAATGAACTTATCCTCATCTCTCCCCACCTATATATTTCAAGGGGTGGGGGAAGTAGGAGCCTCATAGTGTCCAAACCAAGGGAGAGGAGTATTGGCTAGTCAAGGGGGGAGAGAGAGAAAGAGAGAGACAGAGAGGGAGAAGGAGAGAGAAAGAGAGAGAGGGAGAGAGAGAGGATGTTGGTCATCATCTTCGCAAGTTGGTAGCTATCTGATCTTATGTTCTCATCAATCGTTAGCACCAGGCCCGGTCCACCAGGCCTAACCAATGTCAACCAGTTAGCCTGGCGGTGCAGTTATCCCTCTTGGAACTTGTTCTATTATCATGGCTTAGCTAACATCCACTGTGTCTTTATCACTAGCTGGACGGACTTTTGCTTCATGCGCTTCACCGTCGTTCCCTACCCTTATGGTCCTAGGATGCACATGGACGTCGATTGGGTCTTCTTCGGCGGTTGTAGCAACGGTGAGACTGTGCCTGATGAAATGGTGTGGTGTGGTCCTTGGTGCATCCCTCTTCGAGGAGTAAATGAGCAAGGTAGTCAACCCTATTTTTTTGAAGACTCCAAATCAACTCAAGCAACAACAATGGGGTGAATACTTTCTAGAGATAATGATGGTGCAACTCCCAAGCTTATTTTGTTGCACACATTTACAGTTTCTAACAACTCAATCTGAGAAGAAGGGGAGAAAAGAAGATAATGACAAAGTTACACACCTCATTCCAATCTTATTCTAAGAACAATAATATTGAAAGAGAAACCATCGTTAGTAGCGACCTCAGGTCACACCAATAGCAAAGCAATCAGCATCATCGTCATCTCCAGAAGTACTCACCCCATCGTCATCTCCAGAAGTACTCACCCCATTGTCATCGCTTGAGTTGATTTGGAGTCTTTGAAAAAACAGGGTTGATTGCCTTGCTCATTTACTCCTAGAAAAGGGATGCACCAAGGACCACAGCACACCATTTCATCAGGCACAATCCTGTCATTTCTACTGCCACCGAAGAAGACCCAGTCGATGTCCATGTTCATCCTAGGACCATAAGGGCAGGGCATAGCTGTTAAGCACATGAAGCAAAAGTTCGTCTAGCTAATGATAAAGACTCAGTGGATGCAAGCTAAGGCACAATAATAGAATGAGTTCGAAGAGGGAAAACTTTACTGCCAAGCCAACTAGTTGACACTAGTTAGGCCCGATGGACTGGGCTTGATGCTGACGATCGATGGGAACATAAGATCCGATGGCTACCAACTTGAAAGGTAATGACCAACATCCTTACTCTCTCTCTCTCTCCCCCCTCGACTAACCGATACTCCTCTCCCTTGGTTTGAAGACTATGAGGCTCCTACTCCCCCCATCCATTGAAATATATAGGTCGGGTGAGATGAGGAGAAGTTCATTGAACCATTGACATTGAAGGATAATATAGGGAAGAAATTATGGCGGTATCCATTGCACAAACGGGATGCGAGGCTCAATGGTTGCAAGGCAATGCCATTTATCTGGCAATTTAAAGGCAAAGTTGCCCTGCTTTTGAATGCATCAGAACGTCGGATAGAAAGTTAATTAATTTTTGGTAACTTATAAATAAGTTTATGATCATACAATGGATGTCATTGAAATGGCACATAACAACTGGATTTTCTCGTGGCATTTTTGAAGCTTCAATCGTCAGCAATGAACAAAGTTTTTTATTTGCATGGATGACTATTTCTTGATGATATCACTACAACATTATAGAAATAAATTTTGGATAGAAATCATGATAAGCTTAGCAAAAATTTATTCTTCAGTGGATAATGGGTCCCATGGCTGACAAATATTTGCATTATGACAGAGGTGATCTTTTTATTACTCGCTCCTTTGTTATTAAGAAAATGGGTATAAAATTTTTCTCCTTTAATGTAAAGATATAACTAAAAATACTTTCATGAAAATATGGTTTTAATTATTGCGCTTTAAAGTCCATTTCTCAAGAACTACAAAAAGTTTTTATTATATGTTTATATTATCATTATATTTCATTATGGCCTAATCGTTATAAAATCTTAACATTATTGATTTGATGCTTATATGATATTCCTCTATTATGAACAATATGCCACCATGATGATCCGGCATCCTCATGCAGGTCCACTAGTGGGAAAGGTCTCATACTACTAACCCAATTTGGATGCTCCTAGGCCTTAAATTGGCTAGCATTTAGGCAAGGCATATCTTCAAACATTCTCGATCCTTTCTTCAACAACTACACTAGTGCCCCATATTGCCCACATACCTCTTGAACCTCATCGTGAAAGGTGCAATGTTGTCATTCATGTTAGGGCCTTTATCCGTCAAAGGAGCTTATAGTAGAGGCTCACCAGAAGGAAGACTCTCATCTATCATCCAAGAGAGCATGACTGATAGGTTCATTGTTAGGGCCTCCCTAGGTTGCACCCCTGCACCACCTTCTAGGGGTGGAGGCATGTATATTGATGGGAGGGCCTTGGCCTCACTAAAATTTTAAAGTTACCTCAAAAATAAAATGATAAATTCAAGCTTACGCTAGTTCAAAGAAAGACTTTTTATTTTCTTAAGCTGGCCCCCTCAAGAAAAGTTTAATCACTATAATATATAATGAAAATAATATGATGAAGCCCAACAAACACTAGTTACAAGAAAGAAGTAGTTCCAAGTCTAATCAAAATTTATACGGTATTACAATACTATTTTTATTTGATATTTTAGTATAAACTATTTTTAATCTATAACTAAAGTATTTTAATAAATAACACTATAATTTATCCAAAAGTTATTTAATATGAAATAATGATACAATATTATAAAATATATTAGGGGCTGCTTTTTTATTAAATGGTTAATAATTTTGGATATCTATGATGTGCTCCTAATATCTCGTGCTCAAATATTCTTGTGAAATTAATTTCATTTATTTATTCAATTACATATAGATTATTACTTTCCTTTTTATTTTAATATTTGATATAATTTCCATCTAGAAATTATGAAAATCTTCTTATAATGAAAATTCTTTCTTCTCTTACTAAGACAAATCAAATCCTATCTCTTGGCTTAGCTAAATTTGTTGATCATTCAATTTGGCATATAATGTTAAGAGAAAGACAAC
This sequence comes from Calamus simplicifolius, assembly GCA_900491605.1. Lineage (NCBI taxonomy): Eukaryota > Viridiplantae > Streptophyta > Magnoliopsida > Arecales > Arecaceae > Calamus > Calamus simplicifolius. The sequence goes on along the minus strand of UESW01000196.1, from coordinate 35,189 downwards.
CGATGAAATAATAACGCTTATTTCTGTATGAATTTTATGGATCACATATGTGGAATTTAGAATATCAACAAGTAATTAAAAAAAGAATTTATTATCATATTTGTTTGTTTGTGATTTTTGCAAAAAACTACATCACTCATTAGGAATGCCTTGGCTTATATTTTTATCTTCTTGCTCCTCTTTCAAGCTGTATTCTTGATTAAAAAAAACTAGTTGCAACATATGAGGAGAGAAGAGAGAACATAACCTATTTATAATAAAATCCTAATAGGTCCTTCCATCACGAGTCATTATATTGAACTTCAAACCGTCACAGATCACCAACTATATCATTCAACAGAGGCATGCTCAAGCCCAAGCCATATGCATTACATTTATTAACAATGGGCTTATCTCACTTATAACATTAGATTAATTTATTTAGTTAATTTTATAAATTAAAATCACTAATAATTAATAGTAGCCAAGCATAGAAATTTTTAATATATTTTTGCTTGAGCAACAATTATTGTAATTGTTGTAAGGTTTTGAAAAAAATTGCTTATTTGAAAACGATGCTCAAGCTAAATAACTAAACTTTAATGTAGTTTTAATTAATTTTGATTTTTTTTTTGTTTTTTGACACAGCACTTAAAAAAAAAAGAACCAATTCTATAAAAGTTACAAACATCGAATCATGTTTATCGTTATGCCGCTTATTGATATAGGATCAATCCATGATTACAAACTGCTAACCACACCCTCCAGCAAAGGTTTGCTTAGGCCCAAATCATATGAAACGCATCTATCAACAGATTATTAGACCAAATTCATCCAACCAGTTTTATAAAATTAGAATATGTACAAACTGGTGGTGCCCACACATTTAAAGTTTCCAACAACTGAAACTGGGAAGAAGAAAGGGGAAAAAAAAAAGAAGCAACACAAAGTTGCATAACTTATTCCAAGCTTATTCTAGGAACAATAGCGCTGTAGGAGAGACCATTGGCATGCAGCAGCAACCTCAGGCTACATCAGCAGCAAAGTAATCAACATCACCGTCATCGGAGGATGTTGCAGAACTATCATCGTCTCCAGAAGTATTCATCCCATCGTCGTCGCTTGAACTGGAGTCGACATCCCCAAAGATACAAGGTTGACTACCTTGCTCATCCATTCCTATTACAGGAACGCACCAAGTTCCAGGCCGCAACATGTTATCAAGCGCAGCCCCATCGTCGCCTGCGTTACTGGTGCCGTCCTCGAAGTAGACCCTGTCGATGTCCATGTGCATCCTAGGACCATAAGGGCAGGGCACGGCGGTGAAGGCAAAAAGACGGCAGTCTATCCAGCCAGTGATAAAGAGCCGGCGGACGTGAGCTATGCCACGATAATAGAACGAGTTCTGGAGAGGACTGTCGCAGCACCAGGCCAACTGTTTGACGATGATCAGGCCTGGTGAACCGGGCACATTGCGGACATCTACGACAGGTGGTGGGAACGAAAGATCGGATTGCTGCCAGCTTGCAAAGGTGACGATCAACATCCTCTACCTTGGTTGGAGAGACCATGGGGCTTCTCTTCTCCCCACCCCTTGAAATATATAGGTGGGGAGAGATGAGGCGAAGTTCTTTGAACCCTTGAAATATATATATTTAGCATTTTCAAGGCTTCAATCGTCAGCAATGAATATAACTTTATGATTGTACGGATGATCCTATCTTAATGATATCATGACAGCGTTACAGAAATTAATTTCGGATAGATATTACGATAAAGCTGACCAAAAATTCCTTTTTCAACGGATATATCTTTTAAGAGCCACGCTTTGGGATTGGCAAGGAAAAGTACTGGGACCCTTTCGAGCTCATGGGCGACAAAAATATGCATTATGACATATGTGATCTCCATTAAGAAATAGATGCATTTAACCTTTTCTTCAAATTATGATAAAAAATATTTTGATGAGATTATGTTTCTAAATATGATACTTGGGTCCGTTTCTCTGAATTATAAAAAGCTTTTATTATATTCTTATATATCCTATCATTTTATTAATTTCATTATGATCTATGTCGTCACAAATTAAGTTATATATAGTCAGCATGAATTGTAATACGGTTTGCTCGTTTGATGCTTACGTGGCAATGATGACTGGCATGCCACCGTAGTGATCCCCGGTAGCAACTCACGATGAGCTGGCCTTTGATTCAGTTGACCCTGGTGCTCCTCCTCTTGCTTTGCCGTCCCACCAACACCTCCTGAATTGCTTCGAAAAGGGCATCGTATTGCCATTCATGCCTTGCTCCACGAGTGCTACCACCCAAGGCCTTAGAGCCTTAATTTGCTCATCGGAGGAGCTTGTTGTGGGGGCTCACCGGGGAGACGCTTTCGTCTGCCACCCTGGAGAACATAAATTAAACGACAAGTTCACTATTAGATGTGTTGGGATTGTTTCCAACTCAGATTATTTTTGAAAAGAGAAATCAAGGTAGAAGAAGGGTTTTCTCTCGAGAAGAAAAATTGATCTATTACGTTTCATTAAGCACATCACCATATAAATATTGTTTATTGTTTCTATGGATAAGCATAATCCTTTTATGATCTTATTCATCTAAGGCTATCCCACCAAAAGATAAAAAGATAGGCTCATTATTTAAAAGCCCAACTCAGACTAAATAAAATAAAATAAAATACTAAAAACTAACAACCATTATATTTTAACACTCCCCTTTAATGGTTGTTCTTGGATACCCATGAGATCTCTAAAGTGTATGAATTTCTCCTTGGGTAGTGCCTTGGTGAAGATATCTGCAATTTGGTCTTCAGTCTTCATATACTTGACTTCAATTTCTTTTTCTTCTCCCACATCTCTAATAAAATGGTACTTGATTTTGATATGCTTGGTGTGGCTGTGATATATAGGATTTTTTGTCATAGAAATAGTAGATTTGTTGTCACATAGCAGAGTAGTAGCTTCTTCTTACTTTTCACCCATATCTTCAAGTATTCTTCTCAACCAAATTATTTGTTGTGTTGCCAAAGTTGTTGAAACATATTCTGCTTCAGAAAAAGATAATGCCACTGTATCTTGCTTCTTGGATGCCTAAGATATGATACCTGATCCATATAAAAGAATGCATATCCTGCTGTGCTTTTCATGTCATCAATACTTCTAGCCCAATCACTATCACGAAACCCAAATAACTTCACAGTATCATCCTTGTTTCAGTCATACATGATCCCATAATCTTTAGTTCCTTTGATGTATCTCAAGACTCTTTTTGCTTGTCCAAAGTGAATATTACTTGGCTTTTGCATAAATCTGGAAAGTAAACTTGATGCAAATATAATATCTGGTCTTGTAATTGTTAGATATAATAAGCTTCCAATAATGCTTCTGTATAATTGTGCATTAGCTTCACCACTTTCATCTTCTTTCATCAACTTATCATTTACCACAAAAGGTGTTTCCACATTATTGCAATTTTTCATGTTGAATTTCTTGAGAATGCCTTCTCCATACTTCTTTTGACTGATAAATATACCATCTTTTCTTTGAGTTATTTCAATTCCCAAAAAATAATGAAGCAAACCCATATCATTCATTTCATATCTTCTCATCATATCACTTTAAAGTCAAGATCATATTCTCATTGTTACCAATAATAATTAAATCATCAACATAAAGAGAGACAATGAGAATATCATTACCTTGCTTCTTCACATAAAGTGTTGGTTCACTTGGACTTTTTAGAAAACCTTTTTCATTGAAGTAGGTATCAATTTTAGAGTACCATGCTCTGGGTTCTTGCTTCAGCCCATACAATGCTTTCTTCAACTTGTATACCTTGTTTTCTTGACCTTTGATGATGAAGCCTTAAGGTTGTTCAACATAAATTTCTTCTTCCAATACTCCATTCAAGAATACTGACTTTACATCTAGTTGATGTAGTTTCCAACTTTTATGAGCTGCTATAGAAATAAGAGTTCTAGTTGTATCATATCTAGCAACAGGTGTAAAAGTTTCTTGATAATCAATACCAGGTAATTGAGAGTATCCCTTTGCTACTAATCTTGCTTTGTGTCTTTGAATGGTGCCATCTGGATTGTGTTTTGTTTTGTAGATCCACTTCAAGCCAATGACTTCCTTATCACTTGGTTTCTTCACTAATTCCCAAGTTTTATTCTTCTCAATCATATTGATTTCTTCTTGCATTGCCTTGTTCCACACTTCTTCATGCATAGCATTTTCATAAGTTTCAGGCCCAATAATACAGAAATTACAAGAAGCATAAATGTCACTTAACCTTCTCATTTTTATAGGAGTAGAACTTGAAGATGGACTTGAACTTGAAGAAGTTTGTGGTGAACCTTCAACCTTATTTTCTTCATTTTGAGCATCATAAATTTCTTCATCTAGAGGAATTATATTTTCTTCAACTTTCTTTTGCTTCCAATCCCAAGCAACTTTTTCATTGAAAATAATATCTCTTCTTATGATCACTTGATTTTGCTTCAAGCTGAAAAGTCTGTAACCTTTTGATTTAGAACTGTATCCAACAAAGATACATTTGTCACTTACTTCATCAAGTTTATGTCTCCTTTCCTTTGGAATATGTGCATAGCACACACATCCAAAGATTTTGAAATGCTTCACTAAAGGCTTTCTACCATACCAGGCTTCAAATGGTGTCGTATTTTGAAGAGCTTTAGTTGGACATCTATTCATCAGATAAACTGCTGTATTCACTGCTTTTGCCCAATAAGAATTTGGAAGGCCTTTGTCTTTGAGCATAGATCTAGACATCTCAACAATAGTATGATTCTTTCTTTCTACAACACTATTTTGCTCTGGTATATAGCTAACAGTCAATTGTCTTTGTATACCATCATCTTCACAAAATTTTTCAAATTCATTTGAATTGTATTCACCACCTCTATCACTTCTCAGTACCTTGATATAAAGCCCACTTTGTCTTTCCACATGATTTTTAAACTTCTTAAAGATAAGAAATGCCTTTGATTTATGTCTCATAAAATATACCCATATCATCCTTGAATAGTCATCAATAAAAATAATGAAGTAGATGTTATCTGCATGAGAAGGAGTTTTTATAGCCCCACATATGTCAGTATGAATAAGCTCCAATGGTGCTTTGGCTCTCCATACATGCTCTTTTGGAAATGCCTCTCTATGTTGTTTTCCAAGTGCACATCCTTCACAAGGTTCTTCCTTGTCATGTATTGCTGGTAGACCATACACCATATTCTTTTGATATAAACTTCTCAAACTTTGAAAATTCAAGTGCCCAAACCTTTTGTGCCATAACCATGACTCATCATTTACATCCATCTTCCATGCAGCATCCTTTGCATAGTGCAAAATAAGAGGAAAACTTCTATTTTTCTCCATCTTGATTTTTGCCATAAGTTGCTTTTCCATCCCTCTATCATATAACTTGCAAACATTATCTTCAAAGTGTACCATATGCCCATGCTCAATCAGTTGTCCAACACTCAAGAGATTTTGCTTCAAATCTGGAACAAGTAAAACATCATGAATGAATTTCCTTCCTTTCTTGGTATTGATTTCAATTGTGCATTTGCCTCTTGCTTGGACTAGAACACAATTTCCCATCTTCACTTGTGAAATTGAAGAACTGTCAATGTTCACAAAAATAGACTTGTCTCCTGTCATGTGATTGCTGCAACCACTGTCGAGATACCACATATTATTACTTTGCTCTTCTGCAGTTTGACATGCATATAGTGTGCTTTGCTGACCTTCATTTTCTTCTGAGAAGTGTGCTTGTTCACTTGTTTTGTATCTACAATCTTTTTGAACATGTCCAAACTTTTTGCAATTATAACATTGGGGTTTGCCCCTAAACCAGCAATCTTTTTCAGCATGAGAAGACCTTTTACATATGTTCACCTTTGTTGGGTGCTCTCATCATATTGCCTTTTTGAAAAATTATTTCTTTGCATTTCTCTATCTTTTTTTTCATATTTCTTCCTCTTCCTCTATTTTGGTTTTCACCTCTGAATGACTCTCTTTTGACTGGAGCATGACTAGGTGATTCCTTTTGAAAATTTTTATCAACCACTTTGAGTTTAGATTAAAAGGCACTTTTAATTGTTGATTCTTTATGCCTAAACAATCTTTGCTCGTGAGCTTCAAGAGATCCCATTAATTCATGAACACTTAATTCAGAAAGATCTTTAGATTCTTCAACAATTGCAACTATTGTATCAAATTTTGGAGATAAACTAGCCAAGATTTTCTCAAATATTCTTCGCTCGGTGATGGTTTCACCATAGCTCTTCATTTGATTAACATTCTCTGTAATTTTGAAGAAGTAATCCTTCAATTTTTTATTTTCTTGCATTCTCAAATTATCTAACTCTCTTCTTAGAGTTTGAAGTTTGATAGCTCTTACCTTTATGTTGCCTTGAAATTCCTCCTGCAAGATATCCCATACCTCCTTTGATTTGGTGGCTCTAATAATTCTGAAAAAATTTTCTCAGATACAGCTTGTTGGATAAAGAATAGAGCTTTGGCATCCTTCTTTTTGTAGTCCTTTAGTTGCTCCTTCTGATTATTTATTGGATTAACTGGGTCTTCGTACCCGTTCTCAACTAGATCCCATACTTCTTGTGAAATAAAAAGGGTCTTCATCTTGATGCTCCAATAATCATAATTTTTTCCATCAAAAATAGGGATAGAAGGTTGGTGGATATTCATACCAATATTGCTTGGGGTTGCCATGAATTGTTTTTAGCAATATTTTCTTCACCGTTTCTTGGTTGATCACCTTGTGGGATAGGCAACGGATCTTTGGTCTTCACGTCCACCTACTAATTAAAGGCTTTCCTTTTCTCCACCAAAGATCCAAAAAAGGAAAAAATCCAAGTCACTCCCTGGCTCCCAGTTCTCTTGCCAAAAAGCAATGCGGAATCGTGGCCTCGTGAGATCCAACGTCAAACGCCTGGCAGTTAAATCTCTTTCTTCATAGCTTCTTGAACGGATCGTGGACGAGCACGGCTTCTTGAACGGAAGACTTTACCGCTTCTTGGCTTCTTCTTTTTCTTTTGCTCCAAAAGACTACTTCCGTTGTATAAGAAAGAAAAGGACTTGTGTACCTTGGAGGCTGTTCCCTAATGCCAAATATCAATTTGGAGATCTGACACTTAGAGAAAGGTGGATGGGAAGTCTCTCCTGTGCGGTCAAACCACCTAGCGTCTGGTGGAAGAACTCATCAGCTACGCGTGGAAGTAAAGTACCTCTGGCTTCGGTCTTTTCGTCCTCCTCGCCTTCACCGGCTTCCTTCGCCTTCGTTATCATCTACAAAATCAAGAAAGCAAGATTTCTTTTCTTTCTTTCTTATTTCTTCATCGGGGGAACCAAGCTTGATACCAATCTTTGTTGGGATTATTTCTAACTCAGATTATTTTTGGGAAGAAAATCAAGGTAGAAGAAGGGTTTTCTCTCAAGAAGAAAAATTGATCTATTACGTTTCATTAAGCACATCACCATATAAATATTGTTTCTTGTTTCTACGAATAAGCATAATCCTCTTATGATCTTATCCATCTAAGGCTATCCCACCAAAAGATAAAAAGATAGGCTCATTATTTAAAAGCCCAACTCAGACTAAATAAAATAAAATAAAATACTAAAAACTAACAACCATTATATTTTAACAATATGGACCACGTAGTCTGCTCAACTCAATCTAAGATTTTATAAGCTTGAGTACTGAAGATAAGACTTTCGGAATGGACTTGGACAAAGAAAGGCATACTCAATCTAAAACCATGCCAAGGCTAAAAAAATTAAAAATCAACCTAGTTCGATCAGAGAATACATACATACATACATACATACATACAGTAGAACCAATCAGGAACCAAGTAACTCATCTAGTCCAAACCAAAATTTGTGCGCTTAGACACTAAAAGAATCTTAATTAAATTCTAAATGTGCATGGGAGGGGGGAAAGAACATTCATAACTGGTGGATAGGCCTAAGATTAATTTTGGGTTAGGCCTTGTCAAACATATGAGTTTGATTATTTTGGCAAAGCATCAAGTCTAGCGACCAATGTGTAGCTTAGCTCAAAATTATATGATCGTAGAGCATCTGTCAAGTGCCAAGTTAAAAAAAATTTTATAAGACTGCCATAAGTATAGCTATGCTTTACAGTACATAATGTTGAAAATATTGGGCAGTTTAAAAAAATATACATATATAAGATGAATGTGATGAAAATCAGAATATTGAAATAGATATATGCTAATATAAGAAAATATAATATAAAAATAAAATTATTCATAAAAATAGAGATGGCTCTAATTAAGGATTAATTAAGAGAAGAACAACTTAAATAGTTTAAATATGTACAACATAAATTTAGAGATGTATTTGTGTGAAGAAATAACTTGATACATATAGAAGAAAAAAGATAGAGATAAATAAAAAGATTATATGAAAGAAAATGATAAAATATTATATTTATAAAATATATATATATATATATATTATAATTAAAAATATAAAATGGTCTATACATTATTAAACATGCTATTCTTAATGCATGCAAATAAAACAACTATCAAGGTATATCATCATCATCCTCAATAATAGATATAATGGGTTAGTTTAGCTACTCTAGATCTTATTCGTCATAAATTCTAAAGTATGGCTTAAGTTTTTGAAAAATATATAATAAAATACTGTAAGCTAATGCCTAATAGTCTAGTAGATAATCTTACACATACAGATTTAGATATACAATAAAATAAAACACATAGATTATATGAAATGGTAATGATATATTTGATAAAATAATTATGTTGCAAATACCATGCTATAAAATCATATGATAAATAAAAATTGTTATTAGCTTTTATCTTTTTCGGTAGTATTATAAACTAAGTTTAACCTCCACTGGGGTCCTACTAAACTATATAGTGCCACATCTGATAATTAGTATTGCATTTACACAGTATCACTAGTTATAAGTATCTGGATCGCAACCAATGTCACATCTGTGCACAATGCTACTAACCATAAATCTTTAGTCTATAACAAATATTACATTTGCATGATGCTAGCGGTCATAAGTCTCTCAATCATAACCAGTGTCACATCTGCATAGTGCCATTAGCCATAAGTCTCTAAACCGCAAAAATGCCTTAGCTGCACAGCATTACTAGCTATCAATTTAGATCATAACCAGTGTTGACCACACGATACCACTAGCTATCAACTTAGACCGTAACCATTAGACCGATACGGTACCACTAGCTATCAACTTATGCCACAACCAATACTGCTTATACAATATCCATTAGCCATCAACTTAAGTCGCAACCAGTATACCCATACAGTACCACTAGTCATTGACTTATGCTGCAATTAATACCATCCACACATGCCACTAGCCATTTACTAGCCACACCCATACCAATCCACTATTATCATACCACTCCACTATCATCATGTGATTAATCCACATGCCCTTCCTCGCTTTCAAACTATCACATTTTTCATATACAAAAATTAGATTTTAAAATTTACATCATTAATATCATATATACCATAGCCATAAATAACCCAAAAACATGCTATCATATATAGAACATAAATCATATCTGTACATAATCAAAACATGGTGATGAGATAATGTATGTACAAATCCATGATGCATGTTGTAAAATATATGCTATAAAATCAAACATATTACATATGAGTATGTATAAAATTCCTACCTTTATTGTTAATCCTGAATCTCAATATGATCTTAATTTGGTCAATCAACTGTATGATTACCTGCAACATCATCATGCATAATTTAATCCTCAATATCATATTTAAAATCAGATTTAAACCCATCCCAACTTAATTTGATCAAAGTAAGGTTGAATTTAGGCTTATGTTAACTTAATTAGAGTTTAATTAGGCTAATTCCATATGATTGCCTTTAATTAAACCTACAATGACTTAATTAGGTCAATTGAAGTGTAATTAGGTTACTAATATCCTGAATTAGGATTTAATTTGATAAATTAGGGTTCAATTAAGATAAATCCAGTATAATTACACTTCAACCCACATCAATTAGACCCAATCTAGCATTCTGGTTCACTAATTTAACTTGAGCTGGATTTTGCTTCAGTGAAATTGAACTGGTCCAGGTTCTAATTCACTGGACTTAAATTTAATTCTGATTCATTAGACTGGACCTAGATCTATTTCTGGTTCAACATAACAGAACTAGTCCCTGGTCTGATTGAACCTCTGGTTCAAATCTACCCAATATGATTAGGTTTAATTACCTAGAATTCACTGGGGTTAGGGCTGAGAATCAAAATTAGGCTTGGATTGGTTTGAATGAGGTCCAACTTGGATAAAACAGGCCTTAAATTGATTGAACCGGCTTGAATCAGTTTTAAATAGGCCTAGTTGTCTTCTTATCCGTAACAAGAGAAAGACTTTGTATAAAAAAGTCTTACTGCACCGCCTCCAGTGCAGCAAGCGCGGATTGGCCTCCAATGCATGCTGGCACATGTACAGTGGCCTAATAGGCCTTGTTGTGTACCTCATGTATGCCAGCATGCATGGACGGCCAATCCACATGGCCGGTGCATAGCAAGTCTTTTCCTTTTTTTCGTAACAAAGGTAGGGCTAGAAGTGGTATGAAAGGCAAGACCTTTGCCCAAGCATAGCTCGAATTATTTTTGGATTTCAGGCTGGACCAAAGCTCAAAAATTTTGCTAACTCAAGCCTAAGCGTGGCCCAAAACCCACTGGGCTAACTCGAATTAGCCTATTTGGGCCAAAACACTAAGCCGGTCTGATTTTGGCCTAATTTTGACGATTTATTTTACATTTTTTTTATTTTCTTAGACATACAATTTATTTATGTAGATTATATTAGAATGTATATAAAATGATTATTTGTTTAAACAATAAATATATGGATTCAAATTTTTATAAACTAAAATTAAATAAATATTCAACCAATCCAATATAATCGAGCCGAATTTGGCTTCACAACCGGGCCTAAATTGTACTCGACTTCGAACCAGGCTAATATATATTGACGTACCCAAACTTATTCAATTTTAGCTACTGACTAAATCTTGGCTTGTCACATGGCCGGTGAACATATGCCTCCTATGTGCCTATGTGGTCTCTTAGAGATAGAGAGAGAGAGAGAGTCTTGCGATTTTTGAGGTTGAAAGCTATGTGTTGCCATCTCTGCTTTAAGATTCGGGCTTCATCTTCTTCTTCCCTGATTCTCTATGCTCTGTTTTGCTTGTCTCCGATTGTCTTCACCGAGTGATGGCGGCTCAAGCTGTGCCGTGTTCTGGTGAGTCCGATGAGGCAAGGCCATCCGGCACGGCGTGGCATCATGCCCGTAGAGGAGGGTTTGAATGGGTTGCAACATTGCCTTCTTCGGTGGTGGTGGCTGAGCTGGAACGGATGTTTTCGGACATTGTCCAAGTGCCGGTGTATCCTCTGGAGGTTGAAGAAGACAGATGGGGGAGTCATGCTATTCTCGCTCGCTGCCTCTCTCGATGGATTCCGCCAAAATTATGGTTCAGGAGTTCCACCGAGCGGGGTTGCCAGGTGATATTGAAGTTCTGGCTCTAGCGAATAAGCATTATATCTTCCAATTATTTGGCATCCGAGCCAAGGCTCTTGCTTTGGGAAGACCTGGGTTGTCTGTGGACAACGATTATCACTGCAGAGTGGCTTCCAGAATTCGTTCCTGTGGACAGCTCTATCCACCTTGCTCTGCTCTGGATACGGCTGCCCCAACTCCCAATCGAGTTCTGGAATGATGAAATTATGTCTTCCATCCTTGCTGTGGCCGGGCAATTCCTCTTCTCTGATCAATCAACCAAGGAAAGAAGCATGGAAGCTTTGCTCGGGCCTGTGTCCGGGTTGATCTGAGTAAACCTCTCCGGCCGGGAGCTCGGATCCGTGGCAGCAGAGCTCCATTTTGGCAACGGTTTTCTTATGAAAATCTTGAAGGAATCTGTGTAGATTGTGGAACTGTGCATGTGAGCCCCTGTTTCCCTGCGGCGCCACCCGCGTGCATTACGTGGGCGGCACCCATCGGTCAAGGAAGGGGGGCACGTTGGCACCCCTCTTCACACGAGCAGCAGGGGAGGGCTGGTCCTCCCCTCACCGCTATAAATGGGGAGGGAGAGGGGAGCCTCTCCCTCCATCTATCACCATCAACCATCAGGTATTTTTCCCCCTCCCTCTTCCATGAATTCTCAGTGGCAGTGAGGCAGAGAGAGGGTGAACGGGAGGAATTCCTCCCGTTATCATGCCCGACCGCTCGAGGCGGCCGAAGGAGGGGGAGTGGTGGTATCCGGCCGCTTGAGGCGGCCAGAGAAGGATGCTGGAGGGCCACCGGGCAGCCCTCCCTTCTTTCGAAACCAAGATGCTCTGCAGCTTGGTTTGGGCCGGGGGAGTGCCTGCCGGCTCACCAGGCCCGGGCTACGACCGACGAACTCCACCGGCGCTAGGGTAGCATCCGGAGGGGGTTCGGCCGGCCATGGTGGCTGACCGTGCCATCGGCACAGATCGTGCCGTGGACGAGTGACAAGGAGAAAGAGAGAGAAAGAGAAGGAGAAAGAGAGGGAATGGGAGGCGGCCATGGTGACGGCCGGCTCCGGGCCGGTCATCGGCGGCCGAGCCTCCCTCGGGGAGTGGCCGGCGGCGGCTCTGGCCGTCGGCACAATCTCCCCTATTTCGGACGAAATAGGGGAGGTAGGGCTGAAAGGGGAGTGGGCCGGCTGGGCTGCTCTCCTTTTGGGCCCTGTTGGGCCGGCTCACGAGCAAATTTTGGGCCACGATTTGAACCCCGTATTGGGCCAAAAATGAAAAAATAAAAATATGCCCTAGATCAGTGTTGATTCTACTTTCTGGAGGTATTTTTATTTTCCCATTTGGGCTTATGTATTGGGAGATATTCAAGCCCCAAGTTGGCTCCGAGATTAAACTGGGTAGAGTTAAAAGCTATTTTGATATGCTAATTTTGGGACTAAAAATTGGAAAATTGATGCTGTAGGTACCCAGGTGCTTAAATAGCCGAATTACATTTTTGGATTAGCGCCAGAAGATAAGTAAGTCATTTATCATAATTTTATAAATTATTAAAATATAAAAATTATGTATTTAAATGCTATATTGTTATATATTGCATTATTTAAAAAATAAGAAAATGGATTGGTATTATTATTTGCAAATGAGCATTTACTATGGTTAGTTTTTATTTATTATATTTTACAAATAATTGGGTATCTATGTGGACAACTGATCAATTGGCATGACTCTGAAATTATTAAAGGTTTTATAAATATACATGTGTTTGACATGTTTAATTCACTGTAATTATGAAAAGTATATGGATTGCATTTTTGCAATGATACATGCTATTTGGCAAATGTGACATGAAAATGATACTTTTTGTATATGATAATATGTCCCACCATGGTCTGCTATGATATGGTATGATGCGATATGTTGCATGACTCACTTGGCATCGGGATCCAACTCCATAGGGGGTATATGGTGAACACACACCCAGGAGGTGTGTTGTGACAGGATATGGTAATATTATGCCACATGGCACTGGGACCCATCTCCATAGGGGGGTATATGGAGAACACACTCTTGGGGTGTGTTGTAGCCGGATATGGCAAGATGTGAGTTCATGACACTGGTTCCAGGATCCTGACTCCCAGTGGATATTTATGGAGGATACACCCGAGGGGGGTGTTACATCCAAGGGAGGTGTTCTGTGTACATAGTGTGTGACCATGGAATATTAGTATAAAAATACATATTTACATGCTATTTACAGTGGTACAGTGGTTTTATCCTGAAATTGTATATTCTTGAAATGCTATATATAGCAATTGCTTCCAAAATTATTTTGAGCATATGATGCATGTTTTGATAACATGGTAAAATGTATTTGAAACATGGAAGCTTGACAGTTGTTTATTATGAAAAATTTGAATAATTACATTATATTATAGTTGGCTACTTATTGAGTGTGAGCTCATTTAAATCTCACAATATTTTTCAGAGCCACAGAACTAAAGAAGCGAATATGGGGTAGTTGGAGCGGCTATCAGAGTAACCTAGATCTAATACTTTGTTGTAACCCATTGAATTATGTATTTTGGGCATGTAGCCTAAACATATTATTATGGTTTGTATTAAGAACCATTTAAATTGGATGATATATAGTTATTACCCCTCCTTGTATTAAATGTTATATTTCGGGTTGCCTTGCATGCCAGGCATGCGGCGGGTTGCCACCCCTAGATCCAATATAGGGTCTGGGGCGTGACAGCTTATGTGGTATCAGAGCCTGGTTCGACCTTAGGGACAAACACAAGATGACACTAGCCAGAACATTAGGATTACATTGGGAGGGTGATAACTTTATTAAAAATATCAAGTAATATATTTTGAAAGCCTAAATTTTAGTGATTTACAAGAATATTGACTGGGACCTAACCCTGGCAGGAGTTAAGAATGCCACGTCACACTAGGAGTCTGCGGCCTAATGGGAACTCGCAGGCTGGTGACTCTGGCCAGCAGGGAGGCCAGCAAGCTTTTGGAGGCTCTGGTTCCGTTAATTTGGCTGACAATGATCAACCACAATTTCAGGCTCAGTTGCTTCGGCTCTTGCGTGAATGTCACAGGCTATGCAAGCCATGCAATAACAGATTCAGCAAATCCAGCCTGCTCGGCCTGCCTCTCCGCTCCGCAGCCTGCTCAGTCGGCTCCATCTCAGCCTTGGCGGGGAGGGGGCCGGAGCTTTGCTAAGTTTAAGAGCTTGGCCCCTGCTCCTTTTTGTGGATCTACTAACCCTGCCGATGCTGAAAAATGGATGAGGAGATGGAGAAAGCCTTTGCAGCTCATGGTAGCCAAGAGGAGGAGTGAATCAGATTCGCTACCTACCTCCTTCAAGGGGAGGCATATGATTAGTGGCTACTTGTGGAGCAGCGAATGGACGGACGGCTATTTCCTGGGGAGAGTTTAAGGAAATCTTCTATGACAAATACTTCCCTAATAGTGTGCAGAGACAAATGCAGTCAGAGTTTGTCAAACTGGAGCAAGGAAATCTCTTTGTGGTGCAGTATGAAGCCGAGTTTACCCGGTTGGCTCGGTTGCTCCAGACATAGCGGCCATTGAGAGAGCCAAGATCATCAAATTCACCGAGGGACTAAGGCCCAGACTGATGCAAGCAGTCAATGCCTTTGAACTCTCCACATTCAGCACTGTGGTGAACAAGGCCCTGGTGATTGAGAGGGATATGGGTGTGGTCCATAAGCAGTGGGAGCAACAGCAGAGGAAGAAGAAGGGGCCTCCTTCTGGCCAGTCTTCAGGTTAGGCCAAGAAGAAAGGTCCTTATCAGGCCCCTCAGGACCGAAGAGTACGGAAACCCGTTGCCCTCAGTGCGGAAACTCCCATCCGGGCAAGTGGTGCTGCGGGACGATTGGTGCCTGCTTCATATGTGGGCAGGTGGGTCACAAGATGGCCACTTGTCCCCTTCGAAGGGATCAGCAGCCTCCTTTGGATCAGGGTAAAGGCCAACAGCAGTAGCCTAGGACCCAGGGAAGGGTCTTTACTCTCACACAGTAGGATGCTGCCGCTTCTAACTCCCTTGTGACAGGTATATTTAAAGTAGGCAATACTTATGCTCAAATCTTAGTAGATCCGGGTGCCACGCATTCATTTGTATCTAGTACATATCTTGCCAAGGATGAATCTTTGACACCGTTCCTCTAGAGCAGGAGTTGCACATTGCTCTCCCAAATGGTGATGTTATGAGGGTAGACTCAGTATGCAGATCTTGCCTAATTAACATGGGGGATAGGAGATTGAAGGCCGATCTAATCGTCCTCCCACTAAAATTCTTTGATGTTATCCTTGGAATGGACTGGTTGGCCTCCTATTACGCTTCAGTAGACTATTTTAGGAAATGGTAAACTTCAAAATTCCTAATCAACCTGAATTCAGTTTTACTAGAAGTCAGGAGCATCTGGCCTCGGTGTTCATGTCAACACTGTAGGCCGCAAAGTATTTGAAGAAGGGTGGCCAAGGATTTCTTGCTGTGGTCAAAGACCTTCAACAAGATGAGGTCAAGTTGGAGAATATTCCAGTGGCTCGGGAATTTCCTGATATATTCCTTGATGATTTGATCGAATTACCCCCAGATCGGGAGGTTGAGTTCACTATTGATTTGGCCCCTAGCACTGGACCTATATCCAAGGCCCCATACCGTATGGCCCCAGCTGAACTAAAAGAGTTGAAGAGACAGTTGCAGGAGCTCCTGGACCAGAGATTTATCAGACCTAGTGTATCTTCTTGGGGTGCTCCAGTATTATTTGTCAAAAAGAAAGATGGAAGTCTTCGGCTCTGCATTGATTACCGAGAAATCAATAGGGTACAATGCGGAACAAGTATCCTTTGCCGAGGATTGATGATCTATTTGATCAACTCAAGGAGCTCGGGTATTCTCGAAGATTGATCTTCGGTCAGGATACCATCAACTCAAGGTCAAGGCTGGGGATGTGCCCAAGACAGCATTCAGGACTAGGTATGGCCACTACGAGTTCTTGGTGATGCCGTTTGGGTTAACTAATGCCCCGATAGCATTTATGGACTTGATGAACAGGATCTTTAAGCCATACTTGGACCAGTTTGTGGTGGTGTTCATTGATGACATCCTGGTATATTCTAAAAGCCAGAAGGAACATGTGGACCACCTAAGGATTGTTCTACAAACTCTTCGGGAAAAAAGCTTTATGCCAAGTTGCAGAAGTGTGACTTTTGGTTGAGCCAAGTATCATTCTTGGGTCATATAATATCTAAATATGGCATATTTGTGGACCCAAAGAAGATTGAGGCAGTTGTAAACTGGTGTCGGCCTTCCAATGTATCCGAAGTAAGAAGTTTCGTGGGGCTGGCTGGATATTATCAGATTTGTGGAAGGCTTCTCTCACATTGCTCTACCCCTGACTCGCTTGACCCAAAAGCAAGTGAAGTTTGACTGGACTGAGGAGTGTGAGAGAAGTTTTTAGGAGCTGAAGCAACGCCTTGTATCAGCCCTCATCCTTACCCTTCCGTCAGGATCTAGAGGATTCACCCTATTCACGGATGCTTCTCGGAAGGGATTGGGATGTTCTGATGCAAAATGAGAAGGTGATAGCTTATGCCTCCAGGCAACTAAAGCCATACGAGCAAAATTATCCTACCCATGACCTGGAGTTTACTGCTGTGATTTTTGCCTTGAAGATTTGGCGGCATTCTCTATATGGAGAGGCATGTGATATGTATACATACCACAAAAGTCTGAAATATATCTTCACTCAGAAGGAGTTGAACTTAAGGTAGAGGAGGTGGATGGAGCTACTAAAAGATTATGACCTGAACCTGCACTATCACCCAGGGAAGGCCAATGTGGTAGCCGATGCCTTGAGTAGGAAGTCCTCCTCGGAGTTAGCTTCTATGATCACATCTCAGCCTCACATCTAGAGGGATCTTGAGAAGCTGGAGGTTGGATTGCAGGTACAACGGTCCGATGGACTTGTGGCAGCACTTGTACTCCAACCAACTCTGTTAGACAGGATCAAGTCCTCTCATAAAGAAGACTTAGACCTGCAAAAGATTAAAGAAGCTGTGAAGTCAGGGGTTCAAAATGAATTTGCTATAATGGAGGATGGATCCCTGAGATTTGATGGTAGACTCTGTGTGCCAAATGCGGTGGAACTAAGAGCAGAAATTCTAAGGGAGACTCACTACTCTCCCTATACAGTGCACCCAGGAGGCACCAAGATGTACAAAGACCTAAAAGAAAACTTCTGGTGGAAGGGAATGAAAAGAGAGATTGCTCAGTATGTGGCCAAATGTTTAGTATGTCAGCAAGTGAAGGCTGAGCATCAAAGGCCTGCGGGACCCCTTCAGTCCTTGATGATTCCACAATGGAAATGGGAGAAGATCACTATGGACTTCGTGACTGGTCTGCCTAAGACCCCTAGGAGCAATGATGCGGTGTGGGTCATTGTGGACATATTGACGAAGTCAGCCCATTTCCTGCCATTCAGAGTTGGGATTTCCAGTGAGAGATTAGCCATCATATATATTGAGCAAATTGTGAGGCTTCATGGTATTCCCGTATCTATTGTATCAGATCGGGATACTAGGTTTGTATCCCAATTTTGGAAGAGCCTTCATAGAGCTATGGGGACCAAACTGAACTTCAACACGGCCTTTCATCCTCAGACAGATGGGCAGTCTGAGAGGACCATACAAATCCTGAAGGACATGTTGCGAGCCTGTGTGATGGACTTGGGTGGTGCTTGGGACAACCACTTATCTTTAGTGGAATTTGCTTATAATAATAGTTACCAAGCCAGTATCCAGATGGCTCCATTTGAGGCCTTGTATGGTAGAAAATGCAGATCTCCCTTATGTTGGGATGATGTGTGGGAGAGAAGATTGTTGGGCCCCGAACTGATCCGGCAAACGGTAGAGAAGGTGCAGTTGATCAAGGAACGACTCCCACAGCTCAGAGCCAACAGAAGAGCTATGCTGACGTGAGAAGAAGGGAACTAGAATTTCAGATTGGGGACCATGTCTTTCTGAAGATATCACCAACCAAAAATGTAATGAGATTTAGGATTAAAGGTAAGCTGAGTCCACGATACATTGGGCCATTTGAGATTCTGAGTAAAGTAGGAGAGGTAGCTTATAGCTTGGCATTACCTCGGCACTCTCTGGGGTACACAATGTATTTCATGTATCTATGTTGAGAAAGTACATTCCTGACCCCAGCCATGTGATATAATTTGAGCCCATACAGTTAAGGAATAATCTGACGTATGAGGAGCATCCTATGCGTATTGTGGACCGCAAGGATCAAGTTTTAAGACGCCGTAGCATTCCCTATGTCAAGGTTCAGTGGAGTAATCATTCTGAGAGGGAAGCTACTTGGGAGCTTGAGGAGGAAATTAAAAAGAAAAATCCTTATTGTTTGTAACATAGCATATGTAAATGGAAAGAAGATTAATCATATGATCAAAGCTTTGAATTCTAAATGTACACCAATTTCGAGACCGAAATTTTTATAAGGAGGGGAGAATGTGAGCCCCTGTTTCTCCTGCGGCGCCACCCGCGTGCATTACGTGGGCAGCAGGGGAGGGATGGTCCTCCCCTTGCCGTTATAAATAGGGAGGGAGAGGGGAGCCTCTCCCTCCATCTATCACCATCAACCATTAGGTATTTCCCCCCCCCCCTCTCCATGAATTCTCAGTGGCAGTGAGGCAGAGAGAGCGTGAACGGGAGGAATTCCTTCCGTTACCGTGCCCGGCCGCTCGAGGCAGCTGAAGGAGGGGGAGTGGTGGTGTCCGGCCGCTCGAGGCGGCCGGAGGACGCTGGAGGGCCGACAGGTGGCCCTCCCTTCTTTCGGAACCAAGCCGCTCCGCGGCTTGGTTTGTGCCCGGCGGAGTGCCCGCTGGCTCGTCGGGCCCGGGCTGCGACCGGCGACCTCCACCGGTGCCGAGGCAGCGTCCGATGGGGGTCCGGCCGGCCGTGGTGGCTGGCCGTGCCACCGGCACGGATCGTGCCACGAACGAGTGACAGGAGAAAGAGACAGAAATAGAGGGAGAAAGAGAGGGAAAGGAAGCCACGGCGACGGCCGGCTCCGGGCCGATCGTCGGCGACTGGGCCTCCCCCGGGGAGTGGCTGGCGGCGGCCCTGGCCGCCGGCACAATCTCCCCTGTTTCAGACGAAACAGGGGAGGCGGAGCAATCTCCCCTGGCTCACAAGTAAATTTTGGGCCGCGATTTGAACCCCGTGTTGGGCCAAAAATGAAAAAATAAAAATATGCCCCAGATCATTGTTGATTCTACTTTCTGGGGGTATTTTTATTTTTCATTTGGACTTATGTATTGGGAGATATTTAAGCCCCAGTTGGCCCCGGGATTAAACTGGGTAGAGTTAAAAGCTATTTTGATATGCTAATTTTGGGGACTAAAAATTGAAAATTGATGCTATAGGTATCCAGGTGCTTAAATAGCTGAATTATATTTTTGGATTAGCACCAGGAGGTAAGTAAGTCATTTATCATAATTTTCATAAATTATTAAAATATAAAAATTATGTATTTAAATGCTATATTGTTATATATTGTATTATTTGAAAAATAAGAAAATGGATTGGTATTATTATTTGCAAATGAGCATTTACTATGATTAGTTTGTTATTTTTTATATTTTACAAATAATTGGGTATTTATGTGGACAACTGATCAATTGGCATGACTCTAAATTATTAAAGGTTTTATAAATATACATGTGTTTGGCATGTTTAATTCACTGTAATTATGAAAAGTATATGGATTGCATTTTTGCAATGATACATGCTATTTGGCAAATGTGATATGAAAATGATACTTTTTGTATATGATAATATGTTACAACATGGTCTACCATGATATGGTATGATGTGATATGTTGCATGACTCACTTGGCATCGGGACCCAACTCCATAGGGGTATATGGAGAACACATACCCAGGAGGTGTGCTGTGACAGGATATGGCAATATTATGCCACATGGCATCGGGACCCATCTCCATGGGGGGTATATGGAGAACAAACTCTTGGGTGTGTTGTAGCTGGCTATGGCAGGATGTGAGTGTTGGAATACAGAATGGAAAATCCCAATCTAATTGGAATAAAATGGCAGCATAAACAAAATAAATTTATTCCATAACCCACCAAGGATCATATGCGTTTCATAAAAACGAAAGAAGGATAGACGAAAAATATTACCTTTGGTTGATCAGTATGTAATTCGTCTGTTCTTGTGTTGGGTTTGCTCGGATCTTCAAAGGTGCTACCTTCAGAAAGATGACCACCCTCTACAAGTATCCACATACGAACGGACACCAAACAGTTTTTTTTGAATGCTAGTTCAAAGTTCATTTTTCACAAAAATAAACCAGCCTCTTCAACTCTCCATTTTTCTATTTTTCAAGGCAAAAGACATGACCCTTCAAATGCCCCAATAGACACGACCTTTCAAAAGCCCCAATACACTTTAAAACGTATATCATATATATACAAGTCTGCTAGGGTTTTTTGGTTAACTAGGATTTTAATTAATATTTATTTAAAACTCTTTTTTAAATAATGACAATTTAAATCCAAGTCCTTACCAAATAAGGAATTTATATTTTTTTAACCAAAAATCTTCATGGATTATTTCCTTATCCAACAAGAAAATATAACTAATTAATTACTTATCATAATTTAAATTACAAATTTAAATTTTCTCAAAATTAAACTCGAATCTAAATCACAACTAATTATTATTTGTAATTTAAAATAATTCATCATTTTAAATTACTATAGAGAGTAACAAACCGTAACCATTATTGTCCGTTCTTAGTGTGCGACCCTATAGGTTCAATTAACGTTGGCAGTAGGCCTAAATCATATTTTGATCCTACAAGTCATAATCGGCCTCTAACAAGATATTATGACTACCCAAGTTAATGAAAAGCTCATGTTCCGAGACAACCTTAAAGTAGCTAATGACATAATCCTTTTATCACATGATATCTTGATAGAATATAAGGCATGGAAAAAGTCAACCTTATATCACTCTATCTTTAATTTCTTGAAACCCAATTAGACTGACTAAATAAATGATATTGATGTCTATCAATTCATTTGAGCACGGCCATGCATTTCTCAGTCTCAATCATCGAGGGGCCCAGAGATATCTCTCTTATAATAAGAGGGACAAATTCCATCTTAATCACCCATATCTCACTACATGATTCTTATTATGTTCAAGCATAATCTTTATAATCATCCGGTTAAAGACAACGTTTGATTATGTCAAAACATAATATTCCTCATGTTGAGAACTATAGCAATCTCAGGTCTAAGGATTTAATGACACAACTACTAGAGATTAACTTATGACTTTGATCCATGTATTAATCTCAAGGCGGGTCTTGTCCAATATTTGTTCTCAACAAATACATATAAATTTGATTTGTATCTCATACACATATTCATCCCATGAATATAAATCAAATTTTATACTAATCTTAATTTATTATTATTCCCACAACAATAATCGATTAGGAACATTTAGAATAATTAATAATATTATTCAAGGATATTATTATATAATAAACATGCAAATTATGATAATAGTAAATACTCATAAATATTCAAAATACCATGTCCATACAATAGGCCTAGGGCACTATTACTAACAGTGAGTTCATGACACTGGTTCCAGGACCCTGACTCCCAGGGATATTTATAGAGGATACATCCGAGAGGGGTGTTACACCCGGGGGTGTTCTGTGTACATAGTGTGTGACCGTGAGACATTAGTATAAAAATGCATATTTACATGCTATTTACAGTAGTACAGTGGTTTTATCCTAAAATTGTATATTCTTGAAATGCTATATATAGCAATTGCTTCCAAAATTATTTTGAGCATATGATGCATGTTTTAATAACATGGTAAAATATATTTGAAACATGGAAGCTTGACAGTTGTTTATTATGGAAAATTTGAGTAATTACATTATATTATAGTTGGCTTACTTATTGAGTGTGAGCTCATTTAAATCTCGCAATGTTTTTCAGAGCCACAGAATTGAAGAAGGAAATATGGGGTAGTTGGAGCGGCTGTCAGAGTAACCTAGATCTAATACTTTGTTGTAACCCCATTGAATTATGTATTTTGGGCATGTAGCCTAAAACATATGATTATGGTTTGTATTAACAACCATTTAAATTGGATGATATATAGTTATTACACCTCCTTGTATTAAATGTTATATTTCGGGTCGCCTTGCATGCCAGGCATGCGGTGGGTTGCCACCCCTTGATCCAATATAGGGTCTGTAACATGACAGTGCATCTCGCTGGATCCTGCCAGGCTGTGCCGGATTCTTCTTCTTCATCTTTTGGTCCTAGATTTGGGCCCTGGATGGCTGCTATTAGGCACCGGAAATCACCCCAGGACCTTCCATCGGGTGAGCGGATCAGTGCACCCAGGTCGTCCCCTGTTATGGTTGAAGGCTGGCAAGTTCCCAAGAAGCTGGCTCGCCGGCAGTCGAGTAGGGGGATTGCCTCGCTCTCTCCTTCTATGGAGTTGAAGACCCAGGCAATGATGATCCATGGGGAGAAGCTGGCTCCGAGTTCTCCACTGAAGGGTGTTGGGGAGTGCAGTGAGGCAGTGAACGAAGGGTTGCCCGTGCCGGTTGGCACTGTAACAAAGTTTCAGCCTGATTTGGTGACTATGACTGAAGTGGTCAGTGACTCTAATCCTTTTGCATGCTTGGGGTCTGATAGCTGGACTGCGCAGCCTAAGCCCTGGGAGGGTGGCTATACTGGCCCTTCCAAGAGGACCCGGCCCGCGGAGCTTATGTCGCAGCGAGTTGCCTCCAGGACCACTAAAGCAAAAGGGAAAGCCCCCTTTGGGGGGAAAGCTAGTTCGCATGGGTCATTCACTTTTCTAGCATCTTTGACTCTACCCGGGGGTTTCTAGACCCAACGGGGCTAGGGAAGAAGAAGTCTCGTCGCAAGGAAGGGCCGGGTCTGGTCTGCTTCAGGGCTCTCCTTGCCGGCTCAGATGGAGGATGCTAGTCATGATTCGGCGGTCCTTCTGCTTAAGAAGGCCATTCTCCGAGGCGAGGAGGTTGAAGCCATGGATTTGTTCCACTAGAAGGATTCCATTCTCTGGGACGAGGAGGTTGAAGCCATGGATTCGTCCCATTCGGAGGATTGTAGGGGTAAGGGACCTGTTGAGGGTTCTCTTCCAGCTGATGACCATCTTGTTGATGAGTTGATGGGGGATAGGGCTGGGGTCCCCCCCATTCATGCCTCTGAATGAAGATTCTTGTCTGGAATGTGCACGGAGCCCAGAAACCTTCGTTTCGCTCCGCGTTTGGGATGCTTTTGCAGCTTCATGGTTTTGATATTTGTGTTCTTCTGGAAACTCGATTGTCGGGGACCAGTCTTGTTTGCTTCTGATGTATGGTTTCCAGATCTTGGGCTTCCTATGCTATTGACTCTGTTGGTCTCTCTGGCGGTATTGTGGTTCTGTGGAGAGCTGATAATATCAGAGTGGATGCCTTTCACTGCTGTGGTCAGCAAGCTGCTATGGTCATTTCTGACGAATCTTCTAGTCTCTGGCTTCTATCGGGTGTTTATGCTAGCACTGATTTCAGGGTGCACCGAGTGTTATGGGCTAAGATTCATTCTTTACTGTCCTAGGGTTTTCCCTCTCTCATTTTGGGTGATTTCAACTGCATTATCGGGGCCAATGAGAAAAGAGGTGGCAGGCAGTCGGTTGGTTCCCTGGAAAGAGCTGAGTTTAGGAACTTCATTGCTTCAGCTGGTCTTTTGGATCTAGGGTTCTCAGGGACCCAGTTCACTTGGTGTAACAATCGTCAAGGTTCAGCTAGGGTGTGGGAAAGATTGGATAGGGCCATGGCCAATTCTAATTGGCTCCAACTTTTTCCCTCAGCTATTGTTACTCATATGTCCAGAATTGCTTCGGATCACTGTCCTATTCTTATCTCTACTGATGTGTCTCTCCAGCAGAGTAGGCTTTTCGATTCGAGAAATTCTGAACTTTCTATTCTACTGCTAGAACTGGCATCTCACAGGTTTGGCGATTGCTTGTTAGAGGGAGTGCCACCTACAGACTTTTGAGACGTCTGGTTCTTGCTAGACACAGACTATGTAGATGGAGTAGAAGGGAGGTGGGACATTGTTTGACAGGTTGAGCAGACTGAGTCTATTATTTCTTCTCTGCAGTCTAAGGATGATCAGGAAGGATACCTTCCTGATTCTAATCTCTCGACCCTTAGAACCAGTTTGGCTCTTCATCATTCCCTTTTATTGCAACAGGAGACATTCTGGAGGCAGAGGTCCCGCATTCAGTGGATTCAGGAAGGGGATTCTAACACTAGATTCTTTCATCAGGCCACATTGAAACGCCATGCTGTGAACCATATTAGACGGCTTATTGATGAGAAGGGCAACCCTCAGGAGGATTTCCAGATGATTAGGGATCAGATGTTCCATTTCTTTCTGTCTAGATGGTCTGAGCATTCTGGTGAGGGGTACCCTATTTTCCTAGTCTCTTCTACCTTCAGGGTCTCCGATGTGGAGAATGATCTTCCCATCCGTCCGATTACTTCAGATGATATTCGGCAGGCTTTATGGGATCTTGGTATTGATAAGGCTCCCGGGCCTGATGGATTCTCGGCTTTCTTTTTTGCCACTATTGGGATATTATTGGATAGGATGTTGTGCAAACTATTCAGCTTGTCGTCCAGTCTAAAGCTATTCTGCTGATTGGAATCGGACTCTTATCACCCTGGTGGCCAAACGCCCTGATGCTTCCTCTCCTTAGCACTACCGGCCTATCAGTCTCTGCACTACCTTATATAAAGTATGTGCACGTATCTTGGTCTCCGGTATGTATTCCGTGATGCCTCGCCTCATCTCTCCAGAGCAGAGGGCTTTCCTCAGGGGGCATAGTATCACTGATAATGCCTTGCTTGCTCAGGAATTCATGCACGACCTTCAGCGAGCTCTGGGCCGTCAGAGTCTTATGGCTGTTAAGCTTGATATGGAGAGAGCTTATGATAGATTGAGCTGGGCTTTTCTGCGCCACACCCTTTTTGAGTTTGGGTTTACGGAGCTTTTTGTTGATTGGGTTATGGCCTGTGTTCACCGGCCCTCCTTCTCTCTCCTTATTAGTGGTGGTCAGACTGATTATTTTCACTCTGAGGTTGGGTTGAGATAGGGTTGTCCTCTTTCACCTTTCCTGTTTATTCTCTCGGCTGATTCGTTGTCTCGGACGCTATCCCAGGCTCAGGATGGCTATTCTTTGGCCCCTTATACTGCTGGTCCCCAGGGGCCCTCCCTTTTCCACCTTATGTTTGCTGATGACTGCATTCTTTTGGGAAAGGCCACTGTCCACAATGCTATCACTTTTGCGACCATTCTGCAGTCTTATTGTCATGCTTCAGGGCAGAAAGTCAATATCTCTAAATCTTTGATCTGCTTTAGCCCAAGGACGAATTCTACAGTTAAAGGGACTATCTCACAGATTATGGGTCTTTCAAATCATGCTGATCAGCTATCCTATCTTGGTATACCTATTACAAGGAGGCAGCCTCGTATCTCTGATTTTAGTAACCTGGTTAGCCGGGTCCGTGACAAATTGGATGGGTGGCAGGTTACTGAGCTTTCTATGATGGCGAGGCTTACTCTGTTACGCTCGGTGCTATCTTCCTTTCCTCTCTATCTGTTATCCAATGCTATCATTCCTTTGACTTGCTTGAGGAAGATTGAGAGATATTTTTAGGACTTTCTCTGGCCTTCGATGCAGGATGGGCATGGTATTCACCTCCTGGCTTGGGATATTGTTTCTATGCCGATTACTGAGGGTGGGCTTGGGATCCAGTCGCTTATCGTTAGGAGGGAGGCTCTGATCGCTAGGCATGCTACGCGGTTCTTGCTTGATCCGCACTGTTTGTGGAGCTCCTTTATACGGGTCAAATATGGAGACTGGAATTCTTCCTCTCTTCCTCAGCTCTCTCCTGGGCACTCTTTTTTCTGGAAAGAGGTTTGCCGGCATGCTCCAGCTATACCGGACAACATTTCTTGGTCTCTAGGTGATGGTGCTTCTGTTGATATTGTTCAGGACACTTGGATAGCTGACCTTCCTCTGTCCCATTGGCCGACTTTTGTGAGTACTGACATCCCTCATGGAATGAGGGTGATTGATTTATTTGGCCCGGATCACTCTGCTTGGTCTTCTTCTATGGTTTCTAGCTTCTTTGGAGTCGAGCTTCATCGTCGCATTCTTGCTATTCCTCTTACTTCGGCTCCCACCTTTGATATTAGGGTTTGGAGGAGATCCTATCTATCTCGTGCTCCTATCAGAGATCTTATTAAGATTTACAGTCCTCGGCCTCAGCACTCGATTGATTTAAAGTGGATCTGGCGTCTCCCCATTCATCTGGGGTGCCGCTTTTTATTTGGAAACTTGCATGGAACACACTTCCTACTTGTTCCCTACTCTCCGGGAGAGGTATGAGCATTCTGCCTACTTGCCCATTATGTGGTATTGGGGACGAGATGGTTGGTCATGCTATCTTCACTTGCTCTAAAGCGAGACAATTTGGCAGCTATCAGGTGATGGTCCTTGGGATCAGGGGTCTGATTCCCTGTGTAGTTACTTTCTGAGTATGATCAGGGAGGATATGGGTAGAGGCTTCCATCTGCTGGTTTCGAGGAGGGCTTACACAGCTTATCAGATTTGGTTATCTCGAAATCGGCTTGTGTTCACTGATGAGACTATTCATTCTCAGGGTTGTAAGGGCTGCCTTTTCTTTAGCTGCTGAGTATAAATTCCATTAGAGAGTTCTTGTTTCTATTACCCCTGGCCACTGGGACTCCCCTGCTGCTTCGGCAGTGCACTGGCGCACGGTCTTCATTTCTTGGGAGCCCCACCTTCAGGGTTTGTTAAAATCAACTTTGATGGAAGTGTTCGTGGTAGATGTGCAGGCTCGGCTTTTGTGATTCGTGGGCCTGATGGTGAGATGCTGGCGGCTGGTGGATTCGATCTTCTCGACTCCACGGTGCCTCTTGCTAAGCTGTGTGTTTCTTGGGCTGGTATCTGTTGTGCTATTCGTAGTCTGGGTGTTCGCAATATTATTATTAAAGGGGATTCCATTACTGTTATCCGCTGGCTTAGGCAGGATTCCAGCGCTCGATTGTCTATCATCCCCTTGATTGGCGACATTCATTCTATCCTCTAGGGTATTTTCTGCGCCAAGATTAGGCATATCTACTGAAAAGCCAACTCAACGGCTGATTGAATTGCTGTCAGGATGGCTTCTCATTCTGGTTCTTGGAGCTGGAAGCCGGGCGACCCTTGCCCCTTGTTCTTTCCCAAATTTTGTACTCTGATATATCGAGTTTGACTCACCCTAGATTAGTGTGATCACCCGTCTGCACCAAAAAAAAAAAAAAACATATGCCTCCTTCTCTTAAAGGATTATTGAAGATTTATTATAATGATAGCCTCTTAATAGCTATATCTAAGAGTTACTAAGTGAGAAAATGAGGGCAAAATCCTTAACCAAAAACACCTTGTGGTAAATAGCATGCGCAAGGTTATGTATCATATTGTGTTTTTTTCCTGAATAAATTCAAATATCCATGTAGCATTGCTAGCGGGCGATGTCAGGTAGGTCTATGAGAAAAGCTTCATCGATACTGCTTCTAGATCTAAGTTTTAGTCTAAGATCCGGTCCAAAGTTGTTTTGGGGCTCAAGAAATTAGATTGTTGTCCTATGCAAGCTATTAACGGCAATACAATTCATCATCAAGAATTAGAAAATGGATTGAAATCAATAAAAAAAATAGGGAGGTTGTAATTTAAATATTGATTTAATCCTGAATAGAGCAGGGTGAAAAAGCAAATTCATGAAGCCTTGAAAAAAAAATAAAAGCTTGAAAAAAAATTCAGATTTCTGACGAAGTAAAACAGAAATCATTTGAACTATGTTGTTTTCATGCGTAAAATGCAACTGATAACAAAGGGGGAAAATCCTATCTTACATATAAACACCATTTCCTCCTATTTTCTCTACCTGGACCCATTGCATGTCTCTGGATTGGCATGTTTATCCCATTTCCACCTACTTGGTTTATCCTATCAAAGAAACGTTATTCTTCTCGGAGACCAAAAAGATTGGCACACTGGCTCCTGCGATGAACTCACCATAATCCTACCAACCAACTGCCAATGGCCAGCAAACATGATGAGATAATTTGTAACATTATGAAAATATTAAAGATTTTCCTATGCAGAAGAAAACTATCTGAAATTCAAGTGTCATGAATTATTGCTCGCTGAACTTGCATCCAAACCATTCCCCGGCTTGTACGGTTTGCTTTTTAAGAAGCTTTTCGTGTAAAGAGCTCCAAAGACAATGGCCTGAAGGAATGATAATGTTACTTCTAAATTCAAAAAAAAAAAAAAAAAAGATATTAGACATGAAAATCAGTTGATAAGAAGAAGGAAAAGCTTACAGCTCCAATCCATTGCATCCAACTAAGGGGATGAGAAAACCAAACACATGACAGTAATATGCTCACCAACTACACCAATGATGGATACAAATTTGTTAGATCGAGTAGACAAATCCCATATCTTAGATTAAAACTTAAGCTTAAGAGCATCCCATACCTGTCTTGTCGTCATTATGGTAGCAAATGTAAGAGCCCCAAATGTTCGAATGGTATAGGAAATAAAGAATTGACCGGCTGTTGCTACCTGCAAGCATAAATCTGGGTGATCAAATAGGCACTTGATCAGAAGATATGGCCAGGTAGCATGTCAGCTTAATTACTCCAAGTAGCCTTGTTCCTTAGAAAGTTAAAGGAACTGATGCTAGGTTCACATAATAGAAGAGGAGGGGGGGGGGGGGGGGGGTGGGTGGTTGACGAATCATAAAATCTACCGCTGAAATAAGATGACCCTCTACGACAAGTCCTGTATGTTAAAGAAATTGTTTTGATTTTTAAAAAATTCTTTTTAAAAAATGCTAGAATAATTAATCTACAATTTAAATTTAAAATCTAAATTAAAGTTAAAAGAAATCAAACTGGTCGAGGCGTGTTAGACACTGCCCTAAGGACAAGTTTTCGCCCCCTCGTGCAGGTTATTGGCGATTTGTCCCCAAGGTACAACGACCCGGCTCGATCCGATCCTCCTACCGCGAGCACGATCGAGTGGAGGTGCAAACCCAATAATTCTTCAGATATCCAAATAAAATATAATAATTAAATAATTAAATACACTTTTTACCACTAGTAACTTTCACCAGGTTGAGACTAACAGGTTGAGACTAACTCCTAACTCCAAACCGCACTTACAGCAATAGGAGACAAACTCCCAACTCCAAGCAGATAGACGCCCAGCTCCAAGGACAACTCCAAGGATTTGCAGCAACAGGATCTTTTCTAAAATGAATAAATCTTTTTTAGGATTTGGATTTTCTTTTTCTACTTAAATTTTTTTGGATATATATATATATATATATATATATATATATATATAATATTTTAAGCCGTTAGGCCATGTTATCGTTCCTCCTGGAACGGAGGAAATGACGGAACACGAGCGTTTGCTCGAGCGTTTCCAGAAATCACGCTCGCCGAGCGTTCCAAACGCTCGCTAGTTGGCGAGACTCCACGCGAGCTTTAAATGCTCGCGTGGGTCTTCATCGCTTTCCTTTTTTTTTACTTTTTTAAACGGTCAAAAGTCAACAATCCCTCATAAAAATTTTAAATAAAATAAACTAAAATAAAATAAATAATAAAATTAATATACCAAAAATTTTAGGGTATCTTATACTGCGCAATAGGTGAGGTGTCCTGTAGACTTGAACCTCACTTAGTGTTGATTGTATACATCTGAAGGAACCATAGTGGATTAGACCTTGAACTAGGACTCAGACTTCTACTAATCACACACACAGCATGAATCAATTGGGTTTAAGCGGTCAGCGCATATTAAAGGTCTTGCGCTTAGTACCTTGATTTTTCATGAGAATTTCTTAAGGTTAGCCCAAACCTTTAGTCATGGCCTCATATGACAATTCTCATATAGGTGAATCCTCCAAGGGTATTTGTGACTAATACCCTGCAGATAACCTACCTCGGATCCATTAAGAGAATCACTCAACCTTACACAAATTTACTTTGTCACTTTATAAGAGCACTCGTCATAGGGATGGGTTGAAATTTTTTTTTTCAAAATTTATGCTCTAACACGATCACTCAATCAGCTTCGTTTCTACCACATTGAACCTCATTAATGGGATCTCCAATCATAGAGGTTGGGTATCCACTGCTGGTGACCAAATAATGGGCTTAAGCCCCATCCCCTCGATGAATCTAGGACTCTACTCCTAGATAATCCCTTGGTTAATTGATCTGCCAAATTTTTCTCAGATTTGACAAATTTCAAAGAGATAACATTATTTTTCTTATGTTGTCTTATAGACTTATGATGAAGCCGTATATGGTGATTCATCTTTTTATTGGTACTCTTTTGATTTGTCAGTTCAATTGCAGCCTTATTATCACAATAGATTGATATAGCTGGAACTGGCTTAGGTACCAAAGGTAGCTCTAATATTAGATTTTTTATCCACTCTGCCTCATTACAGGTGGTATCCAAAGCTATCAACTCGGCCTCCATGGTGCTTCTAGAAATAATAGTTTGCCTAGTGGATCCCCAAGCAATAGCAGCACCGCCAAGAAGAAAAACATATCCGGTGGTTGATTTTAAATCATGAGAATCAGTGACCCAATTAGCATCACTGTAACCCTCAACCACCTCAGGGTATTCAGTGAACATCAAAGAGAGATTAAGTGTTCCCTTTAAATATCGGAACACTCTTTCTAAGGCTACCCAATGAGATTGATCAAGATTTTGATTATATCTACTAAGCCTTCCTATGGCATAGGCAATATCAGGTCTTGTCCTGTTTGCTACATACAAGAGAGATCCTATAATTTAAGAATATTTTAATTGATTAATTGGGTCACCTAAATTTTTCTTCAGGTGAAAGCTAGGATCAAAAGGAGTAGATATTGATTTAAGATTAGAATAACCAAACTTCTTGATCATTTTTTCTATAGAATGAGAAAGAGAGAGAGCTATCCCTTCATGGGACTTGATAAGCTTCATCCCTAGGATTACATCGGCTTCACCTAAATCTTTCATATCAAACTTAGAAGAGAGGAAAGATTTAACACTTGAAATAATTTCAAGAGATGTTCCAAAAATTAAAATATCATCGACATATAAGCAAAGAATTACACAACATTATAAGCAAAGAATTACAGAATCATTATTGACGATCTTAGAATACACACACTTATCATAATTATTGATTTGAAATCTAAAAGATAGAATAATTTGATCAAATTTCTCATGCCATTGTTTAGGAGCCTGTTTAAGACCATAAAGGGACTTGATAAGTTTACAAACCTTATCTTCTTGTCCCTTTACAACAAAACCTTCAGGCTGTTCCATATAGATCTCCTCCTCAAGATCTCCATTTAGGAATGCAGTCTTCACATCCATTTGATGAATGATTAACTTTTGAATGGAAGCAATGGCAAGAAGTGATCTAAGGGTTGTTATTCTAGCTACAGGAGAATATGTATCAAAGAAATCTAACCCTTTCTTTTGGTTATACCCTTTGGCTACTAATCTAGCCTTATACTTTTCTATTGAACCATCAGGTCTAAATTTCTTCTTAAATACCCACTTACACCCTAAAGGTTTGCTTCTAGGGGGTAAATCAGAAAAGATCTAAGTTTTGTAAGATTGAATTAAATTCAGAAAAAATAGCTTTCTTCCAAAAAGGAGCATCAGGAGAAGTCATCGCCTCTGAAAAAGAAGAAGGTTCACCTTCGACTAGGAAAGTAAAGAAACCTTCACCAAGGTCTTTTTCTTTCCTTATACTTAAACTTATTAACATTGAGTTAACCATATCCATTAATGTACGATTTTTCGTTCAGCTACACCATTAGACTGAGGAGAGTATGGTGGTGTAACTTCATGAATAACCCCATATTCTTGACAAAATAGAGTCATTTCATTTGAGGTATATTCACCACCGCGATCTGACCTAAATTTCTTAAGCTTTTTCTTAGTTTGGGTTTCAGCTTCTACTTTATAAATCTTAAACTTATCTAATACTTCATCCTTAGATTTTATCAAATATATGTAACAATATCGAGAGAAGTCATCAATAAATGTTACAAAGTAACGACTTCCTCCCCGTGTAGAAAATTTACTAGAGTCACATACATCGCTATGAACTAATTCAAGAAGTGTTGAACTCCTATTTACTGATTTAAAAGGTTTTCTAGGCATCTTAGCTTGAATACAAATCTCACATTTAAACTTTCTATCAATATAAACTTTAGGAATTAGATTAAGATTTGTCATGTAATGAATACGATCAAAATTCACATGACCAAGTCTACTATGCCAAACATTTGAAGATTCAACATTAAAAAGAAGAGGACTTTTATTAGATAACTTAGAGGATACATTTAATTTAAAAAGACCTTCACATACAAAGCCTTTACCAACAAACTGATTATTACGAGTAATTACAACTTTATTTGACTCTAGAAAAATTTTATATCCTCTAGATATAAGAAGAGATCTACTAATCAGATTTCTTCTAACACTAGGAACTAACAGCACTTCATGAAGGACCAGGATTTTTCAGATGTCATCTTTAGATCCACTTGACCTTTCCCAAGTGTCACACCTCCTCCACTTGATTCCTGAAAGGTGGAGAACCAAGAGCGATCAAAACAAACATGAACATTAGCTCCTGAATCAAGCCACCAATCACAAGAAGATTGGGTTGAGTTAATTAAGAATTTTAAATTTACCAACCTGAAAGAAGGCTCAGCGCCACTCTCAACCACGTTAACTTGTAGTTTAGATGATTTCCTCAATGGTTCAGTCTTTCGGTGGTAGCAGTCCTTCGCCACATGATTTGTCCTTCCGCATACAAAGCAGAACGTGCCTTTATAATTTTTTGACTTCTGATTTGATCGGTTCTGAGGAGGTTTGTATGATTGGTTGAATCTAGATTGGAATTTCTTTTTCTTAAAATTCTTTCCCTTAGGTTTGAATTGATTTGGAGTTGGATTTGACTCGGTCAGATGGATTTTAGGTCCAAGGTCGGTCTTTTGATTTTGATTGAGCTTAAGCCGATGTTCTTCTTCAATCCTAATAGAGTTAACCACTTATGTTAGGGTCAAGCTACCTTGCTTATGACTTAGCTCTCGAGCAAAGGATGACCAAGATGGTGGAAGGGCATCTACTAAGGCTTGGACCTTATAGTTTTCAGAAAAACTACAACCAGTTAATTCTGACTTTCTAAGAAAATCTTGATATTCATGAATTTGAATACTAATGGGTTTGGAATCTACCATTATGTACTTTCTAAATTTTGAGATAGTGAATCTATCTAGACCAGCATCAACCATCCCATATTCAGCCTCAAGAGCATCCCATAGTTCCTTAGCAGTTTTAGTAGGAAGGTAGACATCATAAAGATTATCAGATAGGGCACTTAAATTCTATGCCTACAATGAAAATCTATTTCTTGGGATGTTTTTGATGAAGATGAGGTATCAACTATACTAGAAGAACCTTGTTGAGTGTTAGATTTGGGATCTGATAATTTTATGGTAAAAATAAACCTAAAGTGGTAAGCCAGTATTTTACTTGACTTTACCACCTCCTAAAGAATAATCCATTGAATTTTTCAGGTTTAATTGCACTAAGATCATCAAAACCCATTTTAAGTAAATTTATTGCTTAATGCGTTATGCACAACCAAAAAATTAAAGATTTAGCTTTATAATTTGAATTTTTTTAATTAGTGATTTTTTCAGATATTTTTAGATTTTAAATTTAAATTCAAAAGAATTAAATTTAAAAACTACTTGCAATAATAATAAAACCACTAAGCAAAAATTAACTCAAATAAGTCAATTTTGAATTTGAGTTTCAAAAAAAAAATTTCAAATTTGAATTTCAATTTTGAATTTTAAATTTTAAATTCAAAACTCCTTTTTTTTTAAATGAAATTACTTATAATAAAATCTAGCAATTTCTAATGATAGGAAAAATTTGTTCTTAGCTGTTAGAGAAATTGTTTTGATTTTTGAAAAATCCTTTTTAGAAAATGCTAGAATAATTAAGCTAAAATTTAAATTCAAAATCTAAATTAAAGCTAAAAGGAATCAAACTGGTTAGGCGTGTTAGACACTGTCCTAAGGACAAGTTTTTGCCCCCTCGTGCGGGTTGTTGGTAATTTGTTCCTAAGGTACAACGATCCGGCTCGATCCGATCCTCCTATCGCGAGCACGATCGGACGGAGGTGCAAACCCAATAATTCTTCAGATGCCAAATAAAATATAACAATAAAATAATTAAATACACTTTTTACCACTAGTAACTTTCACCAGGTTAAGACAAACATGT
>UESW01000195.1:0-61028 GCA_900491605.1 Calamus simplicifolius | reverse complement strand
GATTTCCCTTTTTGTCACCCATTCTTTGATTTAGTCTTTGCGTTTGTTTGGTCAAGCAGCCTGCCATCTATATGTGAAGGAGAAGAAAATTACAATAGAACTGCCTACATGTAGTTTTCTTGGAACTATAAGAGCCCAAGTTGTCTTTCTCTTTCTTTGGTATTCCCCTCTTTCTTGTCCAAAAAAAAAAAAAAAATGCTGTTTGATAATATATGTTGCCTTATTTTCCACATGATATATTGTTGAAAGTATAAAGTTTCTTCGGTTGGTGGGGATCTAAAATCCAACTTCCATTGTTAACAGGTTGAAGGTTGAAAGTCCAATCTCCTTAACAGCAGTTGGTCAGAGCTCTGTCAACAAATAGCATCACAAGTTGAAGATATTGGATTATGAATTTGATAAATTTATTTAGCTAGCAAGCGACATAGAAGCAAGAAGAAACTCAAGTCTGCAAGAACCTTGAAGTCACACATCAGAGAGGAAATTATAAACTTGATGAACGGATCTCTGGGCTTCTAAAAGATCTATAAACCTTCACATAGCCAGCAAGGGAATTTAAATGAACTTTGTAGCCTTGGATGCTGAGTGGATACTTTCAAAAGGTTTCATTGGCGTACAGGCTAATTACAGCGGTGTAATGGAAAGAAGGACTAGGACTACTTCGGCCAGCGTACAGAACTTGGAGAACAGGAGGAGGCCTCAGCCACAGAGGAATAACAGCAAATCCTTTTCATCAAGCTATTTCAGCATAGAATCATTTCTGGCATTGGTCTGCTTCACAGCATCGATGATCGTTCTTCCGCTAATCCTACCACCTTTGCCACCACCACCTTTCTCGTTACTGCTGCTTCCTGTAGGCATGCTAGTTGTGCTGGTTGTCTTGGCTTTTATGCCATCCGGCATGCAGAATATTGCCTCCTCTAACTTGTAAAGAGTCGACAAATTTACGGCTCACACGAGCCAAGGTGTCCACTTTTTCTTTCTTTTCATGTTGATGCTAACTAATTACTTCCAGCATTCTTCTCCAAGTTTTGTTGTTTTATACTTTTGGTTACAGATGGTTGTATGGATCAACTTGTTTTATAATTTAAGATGGTGGTCAGTCTTCAGAAATGAAGTGCATGATTGGTCTGTCACGTTTCAGTGTTCTGGATGACTCCATGCATCCATTAGCGCTACTAACCATCCAACCTTGCTCGAACTGGTTTAACAAAGACGGGAGAAGATCTACAAGATCTCAAGCAATCTTTGCCTTTGCTTATGCCTGTGATATATAGAATTTTTCGCTTGCACTGATATGAGTTGAGTCCTATATTACTCAAGACTTTGTGAAAGCTCAGCCCTTGTGCCAAAGTCTTTATTGCGACATGGTATTGAGCTCCTAAAGTTTCAATCGAAGATAAAAATGACCATTAAGAGAAAAATGAAAAATGTTGCATTTCGCTCAATATCTTCTTATTATATTTACAGTAAGATTTGTTGGCTTTCTTACTGATGTAGCCGGTAGCGCCACGTAAGCATTCACGACAGAGCTAACTGACGGTGGAGATTAAGACAGACGGCTCTGACAGCCCCGTTTCTCCAAGGCGACCCTCGACAGCCTCGCTCCTCCAAAGCGGCCCTCGATGGCCCCGCATCTCTAAGGTGGCCTCTGTGGCCCTGCATCTCAAAGTAGCCCTTAAAGACCCCGCTTCTTCAGGACGGCCCTTAACGGTCCTATTTTTCAAGGCGGCCCTCGGCGGCCCCGCATTTCCAAAGCCGCTCTCGGCGGCCCCGTTCCTCCAGAGCGACCCTCGACGGCCCCGTTTCTCTAAAACGGCCCTTATCGGCCCCGCATCTCGGCGGTCCGCTCTCTCCAAAATCAGCCCAGCGTTGGCTGCGGCATCAGCCTCTGCACCAACTCCCAAACGAGCCGCGAGGCCTACGTAGCCCCCCATGTGAGCCAGGCCCACCAACCACCTGACCCACGCGTCCGATGGAATCAGGCCCACCAACCATCTGACACGAACCGATGGGACCAGGCTCACCAACCATCTGACTGATAAGATCAGGCCCATCAATCATCTTCGAACTCACGTAATCATCATGAGTTTAGCAGACATTCTCCTTCATGGAACTCCACATGGCTAATCCTTAGACGAAAACCAAGGGTCCATAAAAGGGTAAGAGGGATCCTTAGCAAGGTAAGAAGGTAACCACTGAAAAACATATTCTTAACACTCAGAGAACATTCCAATCTCTAGGCCTTTTTCTTACGAGCTTTCTCAAGCTTACGACTATGACTCCGGTCGCTGACTTGCCCGTCGGAGGGTCTCCATCGAAACATCCGGTCCCGAAACTTCTTGCAGGTCTTCTGTAAGGAGAGGGAGAAAGCTTCATCAACATCTTCATGGAGCCCTCTAACGATCACTTCCGGTGACCGGGTGTCAACACTTACTGTTTAGCGTTGGTAATGTGCTTTCATTGTTCACATTGCCTTAGGAAGTATGTCTTGTTCCATGATCTATGATATGAAGTAGCCTCTATAAATTCTAAACACTTATTTTTCCTACAACTTATGCAATGAAGCTAACATATTCAACACAAAAGTTTCTAGTGGCATTTTTATCATGTCATTATAATTGTACTTCAGGGACTCTTTAGTCAAAGGCACTTTTTCAAGAGCCGTAGTGTCTCGGAATTACCTTGGGCTGTATTTAC
This sequence comes from Calamus simplicifolius, assembly GCA_900491605.1. NCBI lineage: Eukaryota > Viridiplantae > Streptophyta > Magnoliopsida > Arecales > Arecaceae > Calamus > Calamus simplicifolius. Next base: position 58,328 of record UESW01000195.1, on the reverse strand, counting down.
TTTGGATTTTTGTTATCATCAAGCTATTGTTGATGAAGATATTAATGTACCTACTCGAAAGTTTCCAATTAAATGTAGTTTAAAAGTCTTGTTAATCTGCCTACATCTTTCTAATCACCTGACCACATCTTCATCTGAGACTTGCTGTATGCCTGTATCTACAGCAATTTAAATATACTGATGCAAAGGTTTCACCTTAATCATCTAGTCTGAAGGGTTATGTCCGGCAGTTCAAAACCATCTTATGTGTTTTTTTTTTCTTTTTTGTTGCTTATCCATATTAATCATTTCATCCAAAAATTGCCTTAATAAACTTAATATCTGATGAGGGGTAAAAATATCATTGCATTAATACTTGTGCAATCCAAGACATCGGACTAGAGCTAGCCCATACACCCTGTCGCATAGCTGTCACATCCGAAAGACAACAATGAGTAGGCTACCCCCTCCAAACTACTTTCGTATAACAGCTGGCCGAGCTATTATTATACCTCGGCTGATCGAGCTATTATCAGTTGGCCGAGTTATTATTATACCTCGGCTGATTGAGCTATTATCATACCCCCGCAGGCCGAGCTATTGCCACCGAACCATCCTGCGCTTCGGTAGGTCGTGCCTCGTTATACATCGGATAGCCGAGCCATTCTGTGTCTCAAAAAGGCGAACTATCCCATACCTCGGTAAATTGAGTCTCATCATACTTCGGCAGATTCAGCCATCTTCTATACCTTAGCCTGACCGAGGTACTCAAGCGCCTCTGCGGAATACACTTAAATTAACAAGATTTCAAATAGGAAATCATGCCTACGCTACCAGAAATGGCCTAGAGCCTATGTAGTAGCTGAATCTTGAAGCATCGTCTGCTCTTCCTGGCCGTTGATCCTCTAACCAACCGATACGGATCCTACCGGCCCTATAACAGCCTGATTCGAATCAGTTTCGAATCCCAACAACTTTCAGACCCTCTATGACGTGTCCAAGGAATAGGTGATCACCTATAAATATCACAGCCTCAGATCCCCTCAGGTACGACATTCTACACACTCAAGACACCTCTCTTTCACTCACTAACACTCTCAGAAAAACTCCATTAGAGCTCAGACAGAGCTCCTAGCACCACCCTTAGAGGAACTCTTCCTCGGGGATCCTTTTCTCATTTGTCTGCTTGCTGTAAATCTCCACTGACTTGGGCATCGGAGGGTTTTCGAGGGCACCCCCCAAACCATCCTCTACTCGAGGACTGTTTTGCAGGTTCCGACCAGAGTCAAGCCCGGATTCGAAGCCCCAACAACACCCGAGTCGGAGAACGGATTTCTGAGGTAACAAATTGGCGCTAGAGGAAGGGCCGCAAGTCCCGTAAACTTGTATTCTAGGAGACAAGGATCCAGATCGAAAGAAAAATACTCTAATGACCAACCGGAAGAGAGCCGCCTCTGAGGCTCAGGGTCAGGCTGCATCTCAGAGGCCTGATCCAACCAACAGCGCGGAGCCCTTGCTACCGCCACCAGCTGAAACCCCTTCACCGTCAGCTCTAGCGGTGACCCTGGACCAGTTCGCCGCTCTGGTTCAGCAGGTCCAGGCCCTGACCCAGCTTGTTCAAGGAGCTCAAAGGGTTCCCCACCCGCGGCTCCTGTTCCGCCACTTCATGAAGAAGAGGCCGCCCCCATTCCTCCAGCAACTCTTCCCTCTAATCCGCTCGGGGCAGCGGATTACCTTCACCAACCTGCAGAGGCGAAGCCAATGCCCCACCAGGCCAGAGGAGGGAGCCCACTCAGATCCCATCGGGCTCGCTCCCACTCCCCGATGTCCTCCTAAGATTCGATACCGCTGCCGCCATCCTATCACCTGATCCCTCCTATCACTCTGGATGAAGGTATCAGGCAGCAGATGCAGGAGATGCGATGGGAGTTGCGTCAGGAGTTAGACGCCGTCAAGCAGGCTCCTCTATCCCAGCCAAAGACGGATCAGGGCATCCCCTTCACTGAGAAGATCATGAGGGAAGTGATTCCCCCTCTACCAAGCTCCCTACCATCGAGCCCTACCACGGATCTACTGATCCCGATGACTACCTCTGCAGCTTCAAGTCCATCATGATGTTCCATGGAGCGTCAGATGCGATTCTATGCCGTGCTTTCCCCTCTACCCTTAGAGGGTCCGCTCAAACCTGGTTCAACAGCCTGAAGCCAGGTTCTATTGATTCTTTTGACGAGTTGAGCTGTCTGTTTATCAGCTAATTTGTTAGCAGCCGTCGTCACCGGTGGAGATCTGATTCCCTCTCGGAAGTTAAGCAAAGAGAGGGGAATCCTGAAGAACTACCTCGGCCGTTTCAACACGGCCCTGCTAGAAGTCGACCACCTCAATCATGAGGTGGCCATGTCCGCCTTGGCCGGAGGGGTATCAAAGGCGGGAGACTTTTATTTGGCCCTGGAGGTCAACTACCCGAAGAGCCTTTCGGACATGATGTCTTTGGCGGACAAGTATGCCAAGTCGAAGAGTGAGAAGGTCGGCTCAGTCCGAGCAACAGAAGAAGAAGGAGGTAAAAAGCTCCGACAAGCATTGAGCCTACCACCGTGCTAGCCCGCCTCGCCGCCATGGAGCCCCTCCGCCGCCACCTCAAGACTGGACCTGGAGCCCAGCTCGAAGGTTCGACCACTATACCCCTCTCACTGCGCCGAGGACGCAGATTCTGATGGAGATCGAGCGCCAGATTCCTCGGCCTCCTCCCCTCCGAGGTAACAGGGTCTGAAGGGACATGACCAAGTACTGCCGCTTCCACCGAGACCACGGACATGATACCGAAGAGTGCTGGCAGCTTCAAAATGAAATCGAGCATCTAATCCAGCGGGTAGATTAGACCGATTCAGAGGCCACCTGAGCCAGTGAATGAGGGAGGTCGTCAACCTGAACCTCACCAGCTTCCTCCGCCGAATCCCCTGGTCATTGGCAATGTCAACATGATAGCGATGATCGACTCTCCATCATCTAGGCCGAGTGACGATGATGCTGGTTGTATCTTTGAATATGAACAACTACAATGTACACCGCATTTTAATTGATAGCGGAAGCTCCGTTAATGTTTTGTACTTCGATGCCTTTGTGAGACTGAAACTCCAGGCGAAAACCTCCGAGCCATGGAATCCACTCTGGTGGGTTTCACGGGCGATCCTATAACCCCTGAGGGAGTCATTACTCTGACGGTCCGAGCCGGCACCTGGCCTCGCGTAGCTACTACGCTCATGGATTTCCTCGTGACTAAGCTTCGGTCCCCCTACAAGGCCATCCTCGGCAGGCCGGGGCAGATATCCCTCAAAGCCATCATTTCTATTCCCCATCTTGCCATGAAATTCCCTACTGAATAGGGAGTAGGGGTTGTTCGGGGTAACCAATTATTGCTCGGCATTGCTTTGTCGCTGACTTACAGTCCAGGAAGCCCGAGGTGGATGGGCTAGATGCTCATGAAGACTTCACTGAGCAGCGAGGAGAACCAACCGAAGAACTGGAGGAAGTGCCGCTGGATGAAGCTCGGCCTGACCGAACCATAAAGATGGGTCACAGCTAAAGGAAAGCTTCACAAGACTTAATCAATTTCCTTTGGGAGAATGCCGATGTGTTCGCCTGGTCTACCTCAGATATGCCAGGGATTAGTCCAGATGTCTTAGTCCATCACCTCAGCGTGGACGAGACATTTTGACCAGTCAAACAGAAGAAAAGAAGCTTTGCCCCCGAGCGTCAGAAAGCTATCGAGGAAGAGGTGGACAAGCTCATCAAAGCCAACTTTATCCGGAGGTCAATTACCTGACTGGTTGGCAAATGTCGTCATGGTAAAAAAGTCAAATGGCAAATGGAGGATCTGCATCGACTTCACCGACCTCAATAAAGCTTGTCCGAAGGACAGTTTCCCTCTCCCTCGGATTGACCAACTCGTAGATGCGACATCGGGCCATCAGATGCTGACTTTCATGGATGCCTATTCGGGGTACAACCAAATCCGAATGGCGCTCGAAGATGAGAAAAAACAGCCTTCATCGACTGAGGTATCTATTTTACCGAGTTATGCCTTTTGGCCTGAAAAATGCAGGTGCCACCTACCAAAGGCTAGTCAACAAAATCTTCAAGGAGCAAATCGGTCGGAACATGGAGGTGTATGTTGATGATATGCTGTGAAGAGCAAGGAGGTGCCCCATCATGTGGAGGACCTTTCGGAAAGCTTCGCAACGCTCCGGAAGTACCAGATGAAGCTCAATCCAACTAAATATGCCTTCAGAGTTAATTCGGCAAGTTCCTGGGCTTCATGGTTTCACAGCGGGGAATTGAAGCGAACCCCCAAAAGATCCAAGCCCTGCAGCAAATGATCCCTCTGGTGTCGGTCAAGGAAGTGCAACGTCTCATTGGAGGATAGCGGCCCTCAGTCGCTTCATTGCTTGATCGGCCAAGAAATGCCTCCCCTTCTTCAAAGCTCTCCAGTCGGCGAAGAATTTTCAAAGGACCTCGGATTGCCAGAAGTCCTTCGAAGATCTTAAAAGATACCTCGGCTCACCACCTCTCCTTAGCAGTCCGAAGCAAGGAGAAACGCTGAGCCTATATTTGGTGGTTTCTGAGAGTGCCATTGGCTCAGTGCTGGTCAGGGAGGATAACAAGGTTCAGAGGCCGATCTATTATGTCAGCAAATTGCTCAAGGATGCCGAGACAAGGTATACCCGGATAGAGAAGGTGGTCTTGGCCCTGGTCACATCAGTTCGAAGCTGCGGCATATTTCCAGTCGCATATCGCGGTTCTGACCAACCAACCTATCAGATCTATCATCCATCGCCTGGAGGCTTCAGGAAGGATGACCAAGTGGGCTATGGAGCTGAGCGAGCACGACATTCAATACTATCCTCGTCCAGCCATTAAAGCCCAAGTCCTGGCAGATTTTCTCCTGGAGTGTACCATACCCGAGGATGGCTCTACCTCAGGTTCCCCTGGGCAACCGAAGCTCAATGCTCCATGGTTGCTTCACGCCAATGGATCCTCCAGTGCGAGTGGCTCTGGTGCGGGTCTTGTCATCACTAGTCCAGAAGGAGCAACGTTTGAGTATGGTATCAGTTTCTCCTTCCCAACTTCCAACAACGAAGCAGAGTACAAGGCCCTAATTGTCGAACTCCGCATCGCTCGGGAGCCCAAAGTCGAGAAGCTAAACGCTTACACTGACTTCCAATTAGTAGCAAGCCAAGTACGAGGAGAATTCAAAGCTCGAGAGTCGAATATGGTTTGGTATTTGCAAAAGGTGCGTGATTTGTTATCCCATTTCACTAAATTTAAAATTATTCAGATACCAAGGGCAGAAAATGCATGCACCGACCTCTTATCTCGCCTAGCGACTGCGGACTCAATGGACCTTGAGCAAAAATTTCATTTGGAGGTCTGGAGAAATCCAGCATCACTGATTCTGATCAGATGATGCAAGTCGACACCGAGCCATCCTGGGCGGATCCCATATATAAATATCTCAAAGAAGGACTACTACCTGCCGACCGAAAAGAGGCAAGGAAACTAAAGATACAATCCTCCCATTATGTCTTGATTGACGGTCGGCTATACAAACGATCCTTCTCTATACCTCTGCTTAAATGCCTCCGACCTTCGGAGGCTGATTATGCTCTTCGGGAGGTTCATGAAGGCATATGTGGCAACCACCTCGGCGGCAGAGCTTTGTGCCATAAGATACTTCGCCAAGGATACTATTGGCCACTATGCAGAAAGATGCCAATGACCTTGTCCAAGCTGCGATTCATGTCAACGACATTCTAACATCCAAAGACTCCCTTCTACTCACTTGATCGCTATATCATCCCCCTGGCCCTTCGCCAAGTGGGGAATGGATATCCTCGATCCTTTTCCCCTTGCAACAGAATAAAGAAGTTCTTATTTGTTGCGATTGATTACTTCACCAAATGGGTTGAAGCCGAAGCAGTCACCCAGATTACCGAGGCTCGGGCTAAAGATTTTGTCTGGAGGTCTATTATTATTGTTTCGGTCTTCCCCACACAATCATCACTGACAATGGAAAGCAGTTTGATAATCCCAAGTTTTGAGAATTCTGCGAGGATCATGGCATCATTCATCGCCTCACATCGGTGGGACATCCCCAAGCTAATGGAGAAGCCGAGGTAACCAACCGAACCCTCTTGCAGGGAATCAAGGCTCGTCTTAATTGAGCACGAGGCAAATGGGCAGAAGAGCTCCACCATGTGCTATGGGCTTACAGAACCACCGAGAGGACGCCTACGGGCCAAACTCCTTTCAAAATGGCCTTCGGCACTGAAGCTGTTATTCCTATGGAGGTTGGGCTCCTTTTCCCTCGCGTAGAAGGTTATTCGGAGGGGTCTAATGACGAGCAACTCCGCACTAACCTCGACCTGCTGGAGGAGATCAGAGAGAAAGCGCAGATCAGAGTAGCTGCCTACCAGCAGAGAGTGGCTCACTATCATGCCTCCAGAGTCAAGGGGAAATCTTTCTCGCCTGGCGATCTTGTCCTCCGAAAGGCGTCTGTCTCCAAACCAACGAAACAAGGAAAGCTGTCTCCGAACTGGGAAGGCCCCTATCAAGTGGCAGAAGTCGTCGGGCCTGGTACCTATAAACTCCAAGAGCTAAGTGGGAAATCTATTCCTCGGACATGGAACTCGGATAATCTCCGTGCATATCATCAATAAAAGTACGCTCTTGCTAACCTCATTTTTTATTCATTGAATTAAGTTTGGTTTTTAAAAGGCCTGCAAAATTCTTATAACTCTTCTTGAAAGCTACAATGAGAAGCAAGTCATATAAATCCTCGGCCGGGCTGAGCGATCTCCGACCTTGGCCGTGCCAAGTAAAATATATCCCAGCCGAGCTGGGAGGACTCCGTACCTTAGCAGCGCTAAGTAAAATATAATCTTTATAAATCCTCGGCCGGGCCGAGCGATCTCCGGACCTTGGCCGCGCCAAGTAAAATATATCCTAGCTGGTCTGGAAGGACTCCGTACCTTGGCAGCGCCAAGTAAAATATAATCTTTATAAATCCTCAGCCGGGCCAAGTGATCTCCGAACCTTGGCTGCGCCAAGTAAAATATATCCCAGCTGGGCTATGAGGATTCCGTACCTTGGCAGCGCCAAGTAAAATATAATCTTTATAAATCCTCGGCCGGACCGAGCGATCTCAGACCTTGGCCGCGCCAAGTAAAATTATCCTAGCTAGGCTGGGAGGACTCCGTACCTTGGCAGCGCCAAGTAAAATATAATCTTTATAAATCCTCGGCCGGGCCGAGCGATCTTCGGACCTTGGCCGCGCCAAGTAAAATATATCCCAGCTGAGCTGGAAGGACTCCGTACCTTGGCAGCGCTAAGTAAAATATAATCTTGAAGCCTTGGCTACAACTAAGTGATACATTTTCGAAGACTCGGCAACATCGAGTAATGTTATTATTTGAAGGCTTGGCAACACCGAGTAATATTATTCTTTGAAGACTCGGCAACACCGAATAATGTTATTATTTGAAGGCTCGGCAATACCGAGTGATATCTTCTCTGAAGGCTCGGCAACACCAAGTGACGCCTTATATAAAGCCTCGGCTAGAGCCGAGGCCCATGAGGCCATGCGACATCCAGGAAAGCGAGAAATCGCGTCTCGAGGTGCACTAAGCGCATTTTTCGGTCACGGGCATAAGGCAGAAGATCTTTTTCTGATCCCGAATCGAGAGCCTTAAATGCCCTGAATCGCCCATAAATCCTCAAGATACAGGTAGGCCTGGGAAATCCCCTTTCGAAAACGATGCCATCCAATGGCGATCAAATGCTTGTCGTGTACGTTAAAAGGACCTGCATCGAAAAAGGCCAATGAAGTAAATGCCCCTGACAATGGCGAAGTGCTCTTCAACAAAGCTGCTTCATGTACCTCGACTGAAAGCACGCCCACTTCTTCGCTTCGGACAGGCCGAACTATCTAACCTCAGCCCTAACCAGGATACCTCTGCAATTCTTGGCCATTCCAAGCCGAGCTATCCTATACTTCGGCAAGATAAATTCCCTTACCCGCTCCGGACGGGACTTGAACTATATTCCTCGGCAGCACCAGACCATTTTATGCCTCGGCCGAGCATGCCAGTTTCTTTACTTCGGACCAACCAAGCTATCCTTATACCTCGGCCTCGACCGAGACGTTTACTTAAGTCCGAACCAAACTGACCTAAGATCACGAATGAGTTATAATTCGTTCACAGTCGGAAGAAAACTTAAGATAAAAAGATCATCCAAAAAAGACAAACAAGTGAAGGCGAAAGACCCATTCATCGGAAATTTCAACCAGATTACAAATCAGAGAAGCAAAAAATATATGAGTGACCCTTAAGAATCAGGGGTTGGATCGGTCCCGACAGCCTCCTCGGTAACATTCGGGGGGGCTTGGCTTGTTTTGCCCACTTCAAATATCATTGTTTCCTCGGTGGTAAGCTAAGAGTGTCCTTCGGGAGCCGCGGCCTCACTAGAACCCAGAATAACATCAAGATCGACGTCTGAAATATCTTCATACTCAGCTTCTTCAGCCCCCGGGGTACAGGCTCAAAAGGTTTGACATCCAAAAAGGATAAATCCCACTCGGGATGTACCCAAGAGATCTTTGCTCGAATCTCCTTTTCGTAGAACCGAAATGCATCGGCGTAGGCTTCTCTACGTTCTTCTGAAAACTGGGCGAAACCTTTATATTCCTTCATGGCCGAGGCAATTCGGCCATTGGCTTCGGCTAGTCGATCTTGAATCTCAAGGTTTATTTGGCGACTCGCGGATAGCTCTGCCCCCAAGGCATCAATTTGCTCCCGCACCTTGGACTCAATTTTGCCCATCTACAAGATATCGGAATGCTCAAACCCGCGGACGAAATAAAAGCACTAAAGGTGAACGAAAAAGAGAGACACCATACCTCTTCCTCTTGCCGAGCCAGTTCGCCGCTCAGTTCTTGTACCTTCTCCAAGGCCTTCGACTTAGCTGACTGATTTTGGCGAAGGCCCTCTTTGAGATCATCAATTCGGGACTGCTTGTCCCCAATTTCCCGCTAAGCGTAATCGAGGTCGTCGGTGAGCCGAGCAACCCACCCATTTAACCATTTCAGCCGATTCTCCATCTCGGTGAGTTCTTTATTCAAACCGGTGAGCTGGTCTCACTGCTGCCGATACTTGTGCTCCTCCTCCTCGAGCCTCCTGCTCCAATTGTTTCTATCTTCAGTATGACTGGACTTCAGCTGGTCCCATCTCTTTTAAAATACTGCTGCATGGCCTTAACCTTGTTGTCATGCTCTTCTTTAATATGAGATAACTCCAGACAAGCTTTGTCCAATCGCTCGCGAAAGCCCTGGAGCTCTTTGACCTGAGTTTCGAGTCGAGAGGCCCTCTCGGCTGCAAGACGGAAAGACTCGATCACCCTTTCGAAGTCCTTTTTGCTGGATGCCAAGGCCCTAGAAAGCGAATCGATTGGATGCACCCTCTTCCAAAGTTCGACCGCTTCCTTCCTGGCCTGAGCACAGGCCCCAACGGCCAAATTTAGGTGCCAGATCAGCACCCTTATGATCAAGGAATTCTGCAAAGAAAATACAAGTGAGAAGCTATGGTCTGACCAATCATGGGTTACAATCCTGGTATAGTGGCTTACCCGAGCAGTGTAATTTGAAGCCATCATCATGAGAGTGGCATTATTGATCTCTGGGAGAAGGAAAACATCCCTCGGTACCCCGAGCCAGCGGAAGGCCACATCGATGATATCCTCGACCGCAGATTCATCCGTGGAGGAACCCTCCCCCGTGCGCAAAACGGACCTTATCAAGGCGGTGAGCATATCATCCAACTCCAAGCTATGGACGAAAGAGCCCATAACTGAAGAGATGGCCTGAAGAGCTCCGACCTGAGGAATCGTCCGTCCGGCCTCCTCTGTCAAGACTCTAATCTGCCCAGCCTCGAATACCTCGGACTCGACTGAAGGAACCTCGGCCCGAATATTCCCCTCACTCTGCGATTCTTCTTCTTCCTCTTCCACCAACGCTCTGCCTTCGGCAGGCTCCGCTTGAACTCCAACCTCTCCTGCGGTGTCCTCGGGAGCTGCGGAAGAGAGATCCTCGGTGGAAGGCACCACAACTTCCACCGACCTCTCAGCAGGCAGCTCCGTCAGAACTTCAGCAGCCACTACTGCCTCTCTTGACCCCTCTGCCTGAACGGGGGCCTCTTCTGCGTGCAGTGGACTTCTCACCGCCGATGACTGAAGAATCTCTTGCGGAGGGACCGCCAGGTTGACTGGCATGTGTCCTCCGCATCATCCGATACGACTAAAATTTGGAGAGGAAAAATCCCAACAGCTCCCTCCGAACTCTCCTCAACTGTTTCCTCTGCCATTCTGCCTCCCTCGGGCAGAGAGGACTCCTCAACCTTGATTTGCACCCCCACTTCATCTCTTATTGGGATAGGAGAGGGGCGGCTGGAACCATCCTTTTTTGATCCCTTCGGGCGAGGCCCGGAAGGGCAAGGACTCTTCTCAGATTTATGCCTCTCTCCAGAGCCAGAGCCCCTGTGGCGCTTGTCCAGTTCCTTCTTCATCTGGCCCACAAACGCCGACCTCTCAGCTGGAAACACATCAAACGGGTCAATCGGACAGGAATAACCGGGCACACCGATCGTCATGACCAAAGAAGAAAAGTTTGCTCACCTTGAGGGTTGATAGAACTGAGTTCGGCGGCGAAGAGGGCATCCTCTGCTAACAGGGTGCTAGCCGACACCATCCGACCGCCACGAAGGGTCACCAGATCCCTCTTCTCCTGTTCACTCAACTCTGGGTACGCCTCTGGATCCTTCACATAGCTCGACCATCCCCTTGGAAAATCTGAGCCGATGTTCCCTTCGGCAATAAAAAATCTAGAAATCCACTCCTTTATTGAGGATGGATTATCGGTGATCATCTTGAACAACTTCCGGGGACCGATATATGACCACTCGAAACCCCTCCCAGAAACCAAATTGTGGCAAACTCGAAACATGGGGAGGGTCGCAGTCACCCCGCGTGACTACAGAGCGAAATAAACCTGATGAGGTTGTGCCAGATGTTAGGTGCCACCATTGTTGGATAGATGTTGTAGAACCTCATCACTTCCTGTACCAACGGGTGAAGAGGAAATCGAAGGCCGGCCCTGAGACTTTCCTCATAAAAGAAAGCTCCCAGACTTAACTCGGTCGAAACCCTATCATCGGCCTTCGGCGCATATAGAACTACGTCTCTCCAGGGACTCTGTAAAGCCAGTGGATCCTCTTCAGGTCCCCCAGGGAGATCTTCGATGCAATATCGTTTGGGTCCTTCATGTTCTCCAGCCAAGGAGCGAAACACAAGCAAATCTGTGGAAAGGGAAAGAGAGAAAAGAGAAGGGTCTCTATGGAAGGAACGAAAGATTATTGCAGAAAGGATGCTGCCCTGGCCTCCTTTCTCCCCTTTAAATAGCGCTTTGAAAAGTTACCTTAACCATTAAGGCTCCTGCAATGGGTGTCGAGAACGCGAAGACCCTGCCACGAGACTCCCCCAATCATCGCTCACAGAATCCGAAGAGTTTCCTCCTCGTGCAACAATAAATAATGATAGCGAATTGACGGCCCGTCAGTTTCGGAGCCATCATTGCGCCTTTTCACATCCTTCTGGATAGGATTATTCTAGACTCTACTCCCTAAATATGAAGTTACATTTCAGACTAGGAGTGGGGGGCATGTGATGAGGGTAAAAATATCATTGCATTAATGCTCGTGCAATCCAAGACATCGGGCTAGGGCTAGCCCATACACCCTGTCGCATAGCTGTCACATCCCAAAGGCAGCAATGAGTAGGCTACCCCCTCCAAACTGCTTTCGTGTAACAGCTGGCCGAGCTATTATTATACCTTGGCTAATCGAGCTATTATCAGTTGGTCGAGCTATTATTATACCTCGACTGATCGAGCATTATCATACCCCCGCAGGCCGAGCTATTACCACTGAACCATCCTACGCTTCGGTAGGCCGGGTCTCGTTATACCTCGGATAGCCGAGCCATTCTGTGTCTCAAGAAGGCCGAACTATTCCATACCTCGGTAAATTGAGTCTCATCATACTTCGGCAGATTCAGCCATCTTCTATACCTCGGCCCGACTGAGGTACTCAAGCGCCTCTACGGAATATACTTAAATTAACAAGATTTCAAATAGGAAATCATGCCTACGCTACCAGAAATGGCCTAGACCCTATGTAGTCGCTGAATCTTGAAGCATCGTCTGCTCTTCCTGGCCGTTGATCCTCTAACCAACCGGATATGGATCCTACCGGCCCTATAACAGCCTGATTCGAATCAGTTTCAAATCCCAACAACTTTCAGACCCTTAGTAACGTGTCCAAGGAATCAGGTGATCACCTATAAATATCACAGCCTCAGATCCCCTCAGGTACGATATTCTACACACTCAAGACCCTCTCTTTCACTCACTCACACTGTTAGAAAAACTCCATTAGAGCTCAGACAGAGCTCCTAGCACCACCCTTCGAGGAACTCTTCCTCGAGGATCCTTCTCCTCATTTGTTTGCTTGCTGTGAATCTTCACTGACTTGGGCGTCAGAGGGTCTTCCGCAGAGGGCACCCCCTCAAACCATCCTCTGCTCGAGGACTGTTTTGCAGGTCCCGAACAGAAGTCGAGCTCGGATTCGAAGCCCCAACAGCACCCGAGTCGGAGAATGGATTTCCGCGGCAATAATATCATAAGAATGTTTGGTTAACTCATTTAGGAGCTTGCTCTAGGAAAATGGATCGTAAACAGCTTTAACAGATTTTGTCTTATTTTTGGCTGATCCACTTGGAATATTTCTCATTGTTGTTTCAATATGACACCTCTTGAGTTCTCTTGCTATTAATTCTTTCTTGATTGTATTCATCTTGGATCATCAAAGGTATCCAAAATGAGCTGCATGCTTGTTGGTTTTTTTGTTTGATCAGTATCACTAGTCTTGTTTTTAATGAAATTATGATGATTGTGCAGTATTTTCTTTTTTCTTTTTCCTTCCCTTGTTGTCTTAATATCAGAAATGGTGTTCCCTTAGTGAGGTTTAACTTCTAATGGCGAGATCGTCGACATCTTCTTTTTAAAGTGAAAGGGAGGGAAGGACCCATCTGAAATTTATTCAACAATCAAAACAGTATTTCATTAACATAATCCAATGATTTCTTTGTTTCCAGATCAGCTAGCAATGAGCAATAACAAAGTGATTCCAGCATGGTCTCCGAAATTTTGGAATTTTATTTTCACTCACTGTTGTCCAAAGAAACTCCGCCAAGCCCGAATAAAAGAGGAGGATTGCATTAGGTAGCTGACAGCCAGCATAAAACTCTGTCAAATCTCTTAAAACATGAATCTGCTAAATCAAACTATGCGAAGGAATAATCGACTTGATCCTAAATAGAGAATAGTGGACGAAGCGGATTCATGTAGCCGACCCCATGTAGTTAGGAAAAGGCTTAGATGAGTTGAGTTGCGTTGAGTTATTGTCCAAAGAGACACCAAGGAAGTAGGGGTTCCATTAATGCTTAGAGTCTGAGGAATTTTCTCCCATAGCTGTCTAGTTACTGAGCAATGGAGGAACAAATGGTTGATGGATTCCTGATGGGTCTTACATAAGATTTTATTCACGCACTGGTTTTATGGTCTTAAACACATTCTGCTGATTTTATTCAATTCATAGCTTAACAGCTGGATCTCTATCCTGTTGGTGGCTTTCTAGGATTTATTTATGGCTTCTTCCTTTCCCAAAATCGTCTGTTAATTAACAGAGAATTGAACTGAGATAGGGATATTCCTTTCCCAAAATCTAATTCACCAGTTGTAGATGAGGTCATTCTTGCGCAAGAAAGTTTTGTCCAGTGTCTTTCCTACTAATTTGTCTTCTTATGAAAAAAAATTCTAAGATTTCTGTGAGAGAATGCACAACATAATAAATTTCAAAATATGACTTCAGAAAAATTATTTAACCATTTAGTACCAGGGGAGCACTAGCCGCTTCCCATCCTGATGAGGAGACCAGCCACCTTTTTCTTAAGCTCTGGTGATAGGGCCATTAAAGCTTTCATGAATGGCAATTGCATTCAAAATAAAATCTTAAATGTAGGATAACCTTGTTTTATAAGAACTGTCGATTTAGTGATCGGACCCCTCTACTTAGCAACCAGATTTGATTTTTGGGCAATCTATTTGCAAAAATTTTGATCTAGGTAATTAATTATATGATGGATAGCTCTCCAGGAGAGGGGGCTAGAGTTCTAAGGCCCTGTGCAATAACTTAAAGCTAATAGGAACTGCTTTCATGGATTAATGCCATTTAGCCACACTTTCAGCTCATAGCTGCTAATTACTCATAAGTGGAATGGTGACTGACACCAAAACATCAAACTATGATTTGTTTTATCCGATTTTTATTAAAGAAGCTCAACCTGTTTGCACCGTGATAAACTCTCTTCTCACCAGTACGAAAGAAAGATGGAAGCAAAAAGGCTAAAAAAATGAGTCAAAAATGATGTGAATGAGTATTGTTTGAATTAACCATTAGGACGCATTATAAAAAGTCACACTTGGTAATATGAAATTATACAAGATACTCAACAATCTCCAAGCCACAAGAAATAAATGAATACTCCTCTGATATAAAGAGTGTGCATCAACTCTTAGGATAAGTAGCAGATCACATTATTGCTTGCTTGTTCTCATTTCCTGCGTATGGACCGACATTTTCCCTGCATGATCATAGGAACAGAATCAGTTTTAACCAGTTGAATTTACCATTTCTTTTCACTTGGTGAAGAGGGTACGGAGAAATCTTAGCCTTAGGGTCTGTTTACTCTTGCTTCTGTTTTCTATTTGTCTTCAAAACACAAGAAAAAATATGAAGCAGACTGAAAAACATGTATGAAGAAAATCTTTAAAGCTTTTGGCAGTAGCAGCTACCAAAAGATCTTTAGAGATTTATTTTCAATGTCAATCTCTATATGATATTTGACTAATTTGTATGGAAACACAAAAAAAACACAAAAACAACAGCAATACCAAACAGGCCCTTAGACCTCTTAGATTTGATTGACTTGCTTGTTTTGCTTGAATAAGAGAAATTTTATGTTATGCATGTAGGGTTGTAACATCAATGGGATTTCCACCATCTTATCTCTGATAATTTTTGAGAATACGACAGAAGGTCCTACTAATCAGTGTTAAAGTGGAGTTCAGAATATGAGCATGCTGCTTTACTTGTCTATCATTCTGCATGCAAGCCAGCAGACAAATTCTCATTAGCACTTACTCTTTCTCTTTCTCCGAGTGATTGAATCCATGACAATATAAATCAGTAGTATGGCCATTCATTGATCCATCATTTTGCCATTCCTAGACTAGAGCAATTCATAACGAGCTTGGATTAGAGCAAAAGGAAGCAAATCTTATAATGCTTGACTTTTCCTGGCCATATCTGATTCCTCTAGTCCACGGATTGGTAATCTGTGCAATTTGAACGAGAGACTGGCTCCCTGTAGGTCTTTGATGGCAGGAAACAACAGCTGCAATTGGACAGGAAATTTCAACTGCAGTTCACAAATTGAAGAAGAAAATATGGAACACCACCAGAGTAATGAAAACAAATGGTTAAGGTTTCACAGGAGCATGCCTTCTTAATTCACCCTACAATGATAACATCCACTTATACAAGTACCAATCAAAACATTTTCCATTCTCTGTTAGTAACTCTGAAGGATGGATACATTCATATTAATCATGAGCACACTATGGCTGTTCTGAAGTAGCAATCAAATACCTGCCATCTCCCCTACCAGTTACCTATTAAAGATCAAATAAATTGTAGTCATGAAAACCGCATGAAGTTGGGATAAATTAACAGATCATGCTTTACAAATGCAGACTGCCAAGAAGTGTTGGAAGAGCCAAAGTGTTTCAGCTGTCAATGTAGCGCATACCCAGAATCCAAAAGCCCCCAACCCCCCAGCCTTTAAATTTACTTTACAGACTGAGATGCCCTTTCCTGTCCGCGTTTCATCTAAAAAATTACAATTATTCATTCATATTCTTCTCTCATCTTCTAGTTTGGTTGGAGAGAGATGGACATGGAAAAAGGGTGAAAAAAATATCTATGGTTTAATTGAAGAGTCCTATTTTTTAACTGGTGTCAAACGGCACTAGTTTTACAACATTAGTGTGGAAGGTAAAGATTTTGCAAAAAAGGGGTTAAAATGAAAAACATCATTTGAAATGATGTTTTTCATGTCCTCAATGAGCCATGTTGGTGGATGAGAAACGCCACTTGAAATGGCGCTTCTTTACCTGAAAGGGGACTTTGATCTAAAGTGGTGCTTTTAAGAAGCACAACTTTAAGTGCGCTTTTAAGAAGTGCCACTTGAATTGATGCTTTTAAGAAGCATTATTTCAAGTGGCGTTTCTCATCCGCCATGTGGCACTATTGAGGATGTAAAAAATATCATATTTCAAATGATGTTTCTTACTTTAATCTTAATTTTATAAAATATTTTGTTTCGATCCTAAATCTGTAAAAACCGGTGTCATTTGAAAAACAGCTATTTAATTAAAGGTTTCAAACAGGGAGCTTCTATCTACACCTCAAAAAATTATTCTCGATACCCATATTTTTTTAAAAAAAATTAAAATTACTCTTTACACCCATCTTTTTTCTCTATGTGCCCCTTGTTTTTTTTAAAAAATTCCCAAAGTACCCTCACCCAACCCATGTTACTCTCCACACCCGTATCCCTTTTTTTTTTCAAACACCTCTCCCTTCCCCAGCCGATCTCCTTCTCCTTCCCCTTCCCCTTCCTCTCATTCGGTTCCCTTCCTCTTCGACAGTAGCAGCGGCGGTTCGACTTCGTATCCT
This sequence comes from Calamus simplicifolius, assembly GCA_900491605.1. Lineage (NCBI taxonomy): Eukaryota > Viridiplantae > Streptophyta > Magnoliopsida > Arecales > Arecaceae > Calamus > Calamus simplicifolius. Next base: position 41,388 of record UESW01000195.1, on the reverse strand, counting down.
CCCTGCAGCGAGCGGCGGCAGTGAGCGACCCACTCCCTCTGCTTTGCCCATCTCTCCCACCCCGCCCAAAGCTTAAGTACTTGGAGTAGGTAAAAAATACGAAGATCGACCTCCTCTTGTGCTGCAGGGACTTCCAGGTATCCATTATCTTAAATGTTTGTTTTTCAGTGCTTTGAGTTTGTCTGTATACATAAATTGCTCCATATTTTTAATATTTATTTGTGGAGGAGATAATTTGAATACCGAAGACTAGGATTTCAGTTACATTTATAGTTCATATGACAATGATTATTGTTCAGTCTGATTCTTATGTTAACTTTCTAGTGCAAAACTAATTATTATGGTAAGGTTCTGATGTGGCTGACGTAGCCACGAGGGCAATTATGACAAAATTAAATTCTTAAGACGGCCCGCCCCGGTATCTTCAAGTCGGCCAAGTCGGTAGCCCCGCTCGGCCCCGGCATCTCCGAGTCGGCCAAGTCGGCCCCGACCTTCCCTAGTCGGCCCCGGTATTTTCGAGTCGGCCAAGTCGGCCCCGACCTTCCCTGGTCAGCCCCGCTCGGCCCTGGCATCTCCAAGTCGGGCAAGTCAGCCCCGATCTTTCTTGGTCGGCCCCGCTCGGCCCCAGCATCTCCAAGTCGGCCAAGTCAGCCCCGACCTTCCCTGATTGGCCCCGCTCGGCCCCGGCATCTCCGAGTCGGCCAAGTCGGCCCCAACCTTCCCTGGTTGGCCCCGCTATCTCCGAGTCGGCCAAGTCGGCCCCGACCGAGTCGGCCAAGTCGGCCCCGACCTTCCCTAGTCAGCCCCGCTCGGCCCTGGCATCTCCAAGTCGGCCAAGTCAGCCCCGATCTTCCCTGGTCGGCCCCGCTCGGCCCCAGCATCTCCAAGTCGGCCAAGTCGGCCCGACCTTCCCTGGTTGGCCCCGCTCGGCCCCGGCATCTCCGAGTCGGCCAAGTCGGCCCCACCTTCCCTGGTTGGCCCCGCTCGGCCCCGGCATCTCCGAGTCGGCCAAGTCGGCCCGACCTTTTCTGGTCGGCCCCGCTCGGCCCCGGCATTTTCGAGTCGGCCAAGTCGGCCCCACCTTCCCTGGTCGGCCCCGCTCAGCCCCGGCATCTCCAAGTCGGCCAAGTCGGCCTTCCCTGGTCGGCCCCGCTCGGCCTCGGCATCTCCAAGTCGGCCGAGCCGGCCCTGACCTTCCCTGGTCGGCCCCGCCCTGGCATCTTTAGGTCGGCCGAGTCAGCCCTGCTCGGCCTTGGCGCCCTGGAGGGTCAAGGCTGTCTCAAGTCGGCCCCAAAATGGTCCTGGCTATTCACGCCGCCGTCCTTCTGACCCGTGCCGCCTGGCATCCCAGGCTCAACTACCCACAGGTCACGCCACTGATGGGACTGGACCTAACTACCTATCAGCCCCACTGACTGATGGGACGTAGCTCACCAATCATCGTTTTCCCTCTCCGATGGGACAGGACCCACCAACCAGCCCAAATTCACGCAACCCCACAAACCCCACGGACATTCCTTTCTTACGAAACTCCACGTGGTTGTGCAGGTGTCAACCCCCTATAAAAGGGTAAGTCCACTCAGGAATAAGGTACGCAAACTCATATGCTCGCTACCTGATACTCAGAAAGGGACTCCCCTCTTTCTGAGGACTCATTTTTTCTCCTAGAGATCGTCTGAGCTCTCCCTCAGCTGTGACCCCGGTTACTGACTTGAGCGTCGAAGGGTCCCCACCGGAGCACCCCTCCGGTCTTGGGACTTTTTGCAGGCCATCCGATCAAGCGTGGGACCGTGGATTAAGCAGCTCTCTTCTCCCGACGTTCAAGACCAGTGATCAGACGTCATCAGATTGGCGCGCCAGAAGGGGGTGGAAAGCAAAGAAGGCCCAAACCCTACAGTATACTTCTCTTTTCTCTCCCTCTCCCAACAATGGTGATGACACGAGCTCAGGATGCTTTAGTCAGTCACCCTGGGGGCATCTTCCCCCAGCTAGGCAGCAGGAGACCAACCTTCCTGCCGCTGATCCTTCCGTTGCTTCCCCTCAACCGGAGACGGCTGCCCGGCTACGGAGCAGCTGGCAACCCTCACTCGGCAAGTCCAGACCCTCACCGCCATGGTCCACGACTTCAGCAGCAGCAGTCCGTGGCCACCCAGCATAAGACCGCTCCCCCTGCCAGTCAACAGTCTGCAAGGGGAGGTTCTCCTCAACGAGAGGCCAGTCGTCGCCGGGCTTCTCCAAGGAAGCCTCGCCGTGAGCCCCTCAAGCGGCCGTGATCTCCAGATTGTGGCCTGAGCAAGTTTCCTCCAGAGCCGCACCGCCAGGAGGAACCAAAGCGGAAATCCCATCTTCGCGTCCTTCTTCTTCTTCTTCATCTTCCTCTTCTTCATCCTCCGAGCCATCTCGAGGGCCCCGACAATCAACCGCCAGGCAGAGGAGCGCCTGGACGAGTACAACCGGCGTCTAGACGAGCTCGCCAGGAAGATCAACAATCAACCGGAGGAGGAATATGACACCCATCCTCCTTATACTCGCCGGATACTGGAGGAGCCCATCCCCTCTAGATTTGATTCCCCCAGATAGATCCGTACGATGGTACGATGGATCCTCTCGACCACCTCGAGAGCTACAAGGCCATGATGCAAGTTCAGGGTGCCTCAGACGCCCTTCTCTGCAAAGCTTTCCCTGCTACTCTGCGGAAGGCTGCTCGCGCTTGGCACTCGCGCCTGTCCCCCACAGCATCGACTCTTTTGAGAGCTGGAAAGGGCTTTTCTGGCGCATTTTGATGCCTACCGGCGGATCTCAAGGGTCGCGGACAGCCTCTTCTTCGTGCGCCAGAAGAAGGGGGAATCGCTGCGGGACTTCGTGTCCCGGTTCAAGACCGCGCCCTCGAAGTTTACCACTTCGACGATGGTGGCAATGCTGGCACTGAAGCAGGGACTCCTCCCATCCCGCTTCACCTTCTCTCTGGACAAGAAGCCCCCGGGTTCCTACTCCGACCTTCTCCTCCGAGCTCAGAAGTACATCCGCGCGGATGAGACCGACCTCACCCGCCGGAATCATCAAGGAGCTCCAGCCGCAAGCCTGCTGCCCCGAGCCGAGCGTCCCCCTCGCCACCAGCGGCCCGATCCGCCTCGCCGATCCGACAACAGGCATCGAAGCCCCGTCCCCGACGAGAGCAAGCTCACGCCTCTCCTCCCTCGATCCCACATCCTGATGAAATCGAGGGCGAGCCTTATCTCCAGCGCCCTCCTCCTATGAAGAAAGGTCCTCCCCGCGACAAGAGCCGTTATTGCCGATTCCATCGAGACTACGGGCACGACACCGACAGCTGCTTCAGCTTGAAGCGCGCCATTGAGGAGCTCATCCAGAGGGGCTACCTCGGCAAATATATCCAGAAGGTGCCACAACCGCTGCCGGCACTCATGGGACCCCCGCCTGCTCAGGCCGCTGTCGACAACACCCCCACGGAGCGGACAGTTGGAATGGTGTCTTGGGGAGCGGCTTCCTCATCCAAGCGGCCAAGAGGGGAGGATGCACCGGGTAATGTAGTTCTCGGGGGGGACCGGTGAATTTTGAGAATGTAAACAATGAAGGCATCGCCGTCTCTATGACGATCGCCAAGCACCCTGTAAAAAGGATATTGGTTGATAGTGGCAGCTCAGCTGACATCCTCACTTATGACGCTTTTGTTCGGATGGGATTATCTCTAGACTCTCTTCAGCTGTAGCAACCCCTTTGGTCGGATTCACGGGGATTCGGTAAGGGTTGAGGGCGAGATATCTTTGCCTGTGACAGCCGGAACACCGCCATGCCAAAGCACAGTGATCATGAAGTTCTTGGTTGTGCGGGTCCCCTTGGCATACAACGCCATTCTCGGGCGCCCAGGCTTAAATCTATTGGATGCGATTATCTCCACCCGACGCCTGCTGGTGCAGTTCCCTACTAGCGGAGGTGTTGGGGAGATGAAAGGCGAGATCGGTTCAGTTTTGCCCTGCTATCACACGGCGTCAAGCCCCTTGGAGGCCGAGCCGGTCCCAGAAGCACCTGACCCCAGGGAGTCCGACAGGAGAGGGGAGCCGCCGAGCACCTCCTGACCTTTCCCCTTGGGGACGATCTGGCGAAGACCGTGCGTATCGGCGGACTCCTCCCCCTGGAGGATCGTGATCGCCTCCTAACCTTCTTGCGGGCCAACTCAGACGTTTTCGCTTGGTCAGCGTCTGACATGCCCGGCATCCCTCTAGAAGTAATCACCCACAAGCTCAACATCGATCCGAAGCACCGTCCAATCCGCCAGAGGAAGAGGAGCTTCGCTCCCGAGACAAAAGGCCATCGATGAGGAGGTTAACAAACTGCTCAGTGCCGCCACATCCGAGAGGCGCATTACCCTAACTGGTTGGCCAACGTGGTCATGGTGCGAAAGGCAAACGGAGCTGAAGAATTTGCATCGACTTCACCGACCTCAACAAGGCGTGTCCGAAAGACAGTTTCCCTCTGCCAAGGATAGACCAGCTGGTAGATTCCACCTCCGGCCACGAGCTCCTCAGCTTCATGGATGCCTTCTCCGGATATAATCAGATAAGGATGGACCCCATGATGAAGAGCACACATCCTTTGTGACAGAAAAGGGATTTATTGCTACAAAGTGATGCCCTTCGGTCTCAAGAACGCGGGGCGACCTATCAAAGATTGATGAACAGGGTGTTTCAGGATCAGCTAGGTCGGAACATGGAAGTCTACGTGGATGACATGCTGACCAAGAGCATCCGCGCTTTTGATCATGTCTCCGATCTAGAGGAAACTTTCAGCAACCTCGCCGCTTCCAGGTCAAGCTGAATCCCAAGAAATGCGCCTTCGGAGTCACGGCAGGCAAGTTCTGGGTTTTATGGTGACTCAGCAGGGGATCGAAGCGAACCCAGAGAAAATCATCGCCATCCTCGACATGAGACCACCATCCAGCAAGAAGGAAGTACAACGACTAACGGAGGGTGGCGGCTTTAAGTCGTTTCCTCTCCAAATCAGCCGAGAGGTGCTTGCCCTTCTTCAAGGCCCTGCGAAAGTAAACAGCTTCGAGTGGATGGACGACTGCCAGAAAGCCTTCGATGGCCTGAAGGCATTTCTGTCTTCTCCTCCGCTCCTATCCAAACCAAGGGACGGGGAGAGTCTCTTCCTCTACCTAGCTGCTTCTTCGGAGGCCGTTAGCTCAGTCTTGGTGCGTCTCGCTGATGGAACCCAGAGGCCCGTTTATTACGTGAGCAAGGTGCTCCACGACGCAGAAGTCAGGTACTCCAAGACAGAAAAAATCTTCGCTCCGATCGTCTCCGCTCGGCGTCTCCGCCTTATTTTCAAGCCCATCCCATTGTGGTGCTCACGGACCAGCCCCTCCGAGCCATCCTGGCTCGTCCAGACACCTCAGGCCGACTCGCCAAGTGGGCCATCAAGCTAGGAGAGTTTGACCTCTCCTTCCAAGCACGGCCGGCCTTGAAGTCCCAAGTCCTGGCCGATTTCCTAGTCGAGTGCACTTGGGCAGATGAGGAGACCAGGGAGGTTTCCGTGGAGCGGCACGAGCCTGAGCCGAGCGATGATGGAGAAACCTGGATCCTCCATGTAGACGGCGCGTCAAACTCTCAGGAAGCATGCCGGTCTCATTCTCACCGGACCGGGTGGAGAGAAAGCAGAATGCGCCCTGCGGTTTCTATTCAAAGCCACCAATAACCAAGCTGAGTACGAGGCCCTGCTGGCAGGATTAAGGCTGGCCCAAGAATTTGGAATAAGGCATCTCAGAGCTTTTACCGACTCGCAACTCATCTCTGGACAAATCAATGGAGAGTACGAGGCGCGTGACCCTGCTATGACTCAATACCTGGGCAAGGTTCGGCTCTTGGTCTCTTCGTTAGCTTATTTCAGCATCAGTTACATTCCCGGAGTGAGAATGCCAAGGCCGATATTCTTTCCCGCCTGGCTACCACCGCCGACGGCATCGCAAGAGACGCCTACATTGAGTACTTAGAAAGGCCCAGCATAGAAGATGGCGAGGAAGTCCTCCCGCTCACCAAGAGCCTACATGGATGGATGCCTACGTCCGCTATCTCACTGACGGCACCCTCCCCGATGACCGCAATGAAGCCAAGCTGCTCAAGTGGAGGGCTTCCAAATTTGTCCTCCTAGACGGACGTCTATACAGGAGGTCATTCTCCTACCCCCTGCTCAGATGTGTAGGACCTGCCGACGCCGACTACATCCTTAGAGAAATCCATGAAGGCATATGTGGAAATCACCTGGGGGGCAGGTCCCTGGCCCAGAAAGCCCTTCGGCAGGGATACTTCTGGCTTACCATGAGGGAGGACGCTGCCAAACTAGTTCAGAAGTGCAATGGTTGCCAGCGCCACACACACATCCAACATCAACCGTCTACCCTGCTCAACCCGCTCTCAGCCCCTGGCCCTTTCCCAGTGGGAATGGACATCCTTGGGCCATTCCCCCAGCCTCGGGACAGCGGAGATTCTTGCTAGTAGCCATCGACTATTTCACCAAGTGGGTCGAGGTCGAGGCGCTGGCTAAGATCACCGAGAGTAAAGTCAAAGCCTTCTTCTGGAAGTCGATTATATGCCGCTTTGGCCTACCACACACCCTCGTCACGGACAACGGTCGCCAGTTCAACAATGAAGCATTCAAGACTTTCTGTGGCGAGCTAGGCATTCACCATCGATTCACCTCTGTCGGCCACCCCCAGACCAACGGGGAGGCCGAGGTCATGAACCGCACCATTCTCAGAGGGCTCAGGACTCGGCTAGATGGATCAAAGGGTCGATGGGTGGAGGAGCTTCCCAGCGTGATATGGGCTTACCCCCAGAGCCCCGACGGGCGAGTCTCCCTTCAGTCTCGTCTTCGGATCTAAAGCCGTCATCCCTGTTGAGATCGGACTGCCCAGTCCGCGTGGAGTCCTTCAATGAGGAAGACAATTCCACATTGATACAAGCCAACCTGGACTTTATCGACGAAGCACATGACCGGGCAAGGCTGCGTATGGCGACTTTCTGTCAGCGGGCAGCCAAGTACTACAACCCGAGTTCGTCCCAAGGTCTTTTGCCATGGAGATCTGGTTTTAAGAAAGGCTGAGGTATCTAAGCCTACGGAGGGGGGCAAACTGTCCCCCAACTGGGAGGGTCCTTACCGTATCACCGAGACACTCCACCGGGGGCATACAGACTAGAAAAGCTCAATGGACAACCCATTCCGCTTACCTGGAATGCGGATAATCTCCGCCGATATTATCAATGATGTATTCCCCAGAATACGAGCAATAAAAGGGTCCCTTCCAATGCCACAGCCTGCTCTCCCTTGCATTCAAGGACCAGATCTCGCAAAAGGAGCTCGCCGGCATCAACCTACGGGACACCACTCGGTCCGGCTAGGAGACGCCCCCGAGTCGGTTCAAGTCCCTAACAGCTCCGTACCCGTCGAATCGCCCCTCGGGCGGCACACAAACCCCCAAGGCGGTTCAAAAGGAGCTCACCGCATCGCGGCTAACGGGACACCACTCGGTCCGGCTAGGAGATGCCCCCGAGTCGGTTCAAGTCCCTAACAGCTCTGTACCCGGTCGAGTCGCCCCTCGGGCGGCACACAACCCCCGAGGTGGTTCAAAAGGAGCTCACCGGCATCGCGGCTAATGGGACACCACTCGGTCTAGCTAGGAGACCCCCGAGTCGGTTCACATCCCTAACAGCTCCGTACCCGTCAAGTCGTCCTCGGGCGGCACACAAACCCCCGAGGTGGTTCAAAAGGAGCTCACCGGCATCGCGGCTAATGGGACACCACTCGGTCCGGCTAGGAGATGCCCCGAGTCGGTTCAAGTCCCTAACAGCTCATACCCGGTCGAGTCGCCCCTCGGGCGGCACACAAACCCCCGAGGGTTCAAAAGGAGCTCACCGGCATCACGGCTAACGGACACCACTCGGTCCGGCTAGGAGACGCCCCGAGTCGGTTCAAGTCCCTAACAGCTTCGTACCCGTCGAGTCGCCCCTCGGACGGCACACAAACCCCCAAGGCGGTTCAAAAGGAGCTCACCGGCATGCGGCTAATGGGACACCACTCGGTCCGCTAGGAGATGCCCTCGAGTTGGTTCAAGTCCCTAACAGCTCCATACCCGGTCGAGTCGCCCCTCGGCGGCACACAAACCCCCAAGGCGGTTCAAAAGGAGCTCACCGGCATTGCGGCTAACGGGACACCACTTGGTCCGGCTAGGAGATGCCCCCGAGTCGGTTCAAGTCCCTAACAGCTCCGTACCCGATCGAGTCGCCCCTCGGCGGCACACAAACCCCCGAGGTGGTTCAAAAGGAGCTCACCGGCATCGCGGCTAACGGAACACCACTCGGTCCGGCTAGGAGATGCCCCCGAGTCGGTTCAAGTCCCTAACAGCTCCATACCTGGTCGAGTCCCCTCGGGCGGCACACAAGCCCCCGAGGTGGTTCTAAAGGAGCTCGCCGGCATCGCAGCCTATGGAACACCACTCGGCCCTAGCACAGAGGTGCCCCGAGGCGGTTAAGACCCTAAAGGCTCCATACCTGCCGAGTCACCCCTTGGGCGGCACACAAACCCCCGAGTGGTTCTAAAAGAGCTCGCCGACCCTCACGGTCTCCAAGTCTACCGAGTCAGCCCCGACCACCCCTGGTCGGCCCCACTCGGCCTCAACATCTCCAAGGTCAGGCCGAATCGGCCCAGACCTTCCCCGGTCAAGCCCCACTCGGCCCCTGGCGTTTTCAAGCCGATCTCGGTGCTAAGTTGCCCTCGGGTCGTTCTAAGTCCTTAGAATATTCGAACGCAAACGAATCTCCCTTCAAACGGCCTGCGACAGCTCAGGGCATCTTAAGTAACCTCCTACGCGGCCGGCTTACACCTCGAAGACGCATCTCAACATTGGCCAACCTAACACAACGGTTCGGCCTCGACATTATTAACATGCGCAACACTCAGAGTTAGGGAACATCCCAAAAGAAAGGTCCCCTCTCACCAATAGGTACGGGGTCCGTCTTATCGTTAGTTGCACAATAAAGTATTCTTCCCAAAGGAAAGAAGGAACAGACGAGGCAAAACACAAAGGCATTTTTGCAAAAAGCTTTTCTTCATTAACAATGGAAATGAAGTACAAAATTCAGCCTGAGGCCGATTACAAGAATGAAGGAAAAAGAAAAATAGGTGACAGGCCCTCAGGGTTCGCCCGGACCAGGCTTCTCCTCATCCTCCTCCTCCGCTGGCCCCTCGTCGGACTCCCCGGGCTGGATTTCCTCAAGCTCGGAGCTATCGATCTTGAGGGTCGCGGACACTTTGACCTTGCACATCTCGAAGCCCTTGACGTAAGCATCGAGGCTAGCCTCAAGGACTTCCTTTGCGAACTATGGCGAGGCCTTATAGTTGCAGACGGCCTGCCCCGCCTCGGCCTCAGCTCATTGTGCCCTGGCCTTGGCCTCCTGGGCTTGCGCCTCGGCCTCCCTGGCTCGGCCCTCGGCTTCTTCGACTCGTGCGTTGGCCTCGTCTGCATAGGCCACAGCCCCAGCCTTCTCATGGCCCGCCTCAACCGCTGCCTTCTCCACGGTGGCTGCTCTCTCCGCAGCAGCCGAGCCTCATTTCGTGCCGCCCTGGCCTCCTCCTCGGCGCATTGAAGCTGGCGGACCAGCTCTTCATTCTATGCCGTGGTGGCCTTCAGCCGATCCGAGACCAGCTCCAATTTGGCCTCGGCTGCGGATGCCCGGCCACTCTCAGCTTCGGCCCAGCATTTCGCCTCCCTTATTCGGCCACCCAGGTTCTCCTCCTGGACCTTGGCCTCCTGATGAAGTCGAGCAAGGCTCTGGGACTACGCCATGCTCTCCTTCTTGTACCTGTCGGCCCGCGCCATAGCCTTTGTGAGTGCGTCCGAAGAGTGGGTCATTGCCTCACGAAGGCCGATTGCATCGTTGGCCATCTGCAGCAAGGGGAACATGTTAACCATAAAAGATTGGAGCATCAAAAGGCACGTCGAAAACAGAGAGAACTCAGAAGATTACCTGGACAATGGCAACCATCACCATATCCAGAAGCGTGGAGTGGCTCAATCCCCACGTCTCCTCCTCGGACTCGGCAGTCCGAACTCTCGACAGAAGACGAGCGGCTTGCCCGGCGTCCGTCATTGAGTTGAGCCTAGGCGCCGGCCGTGCCGGCCCCTCCTTCGGACCCTCAACCCAAGGACGAGTCGGGTGGTGCACCAACCGTTGGGATGAGCTCTCCGGCCCATCCCTCTGCTCCCTGGTCGCTCCGCCCCAGCATTGGATTTCTTGGTGACTGGCTCCCTCTCTCCGGCAGTTGGGGGAGCCCTCTCCCTCTCCGGCTCGGCGACAGCCAGAGGGCTAACAGCAACTGTAACCTGCCCTGCCTCGGGCACATCAGCGGCGGTAGGGGCTTCCTCTTCAAGATCCACGATAACCATGGCTGCTTCAGTAGTGATCGGAATCTCTCCTTCTTCTACTCCGGTCCCGGTCGGCCCTGGGACCACTCCTCCAACCAGCATTTCCTCGGCCGGCTTCTCCGCGGGCATTGGAGCCTTGGGGACTCTAGTGGCTTGGGTCAGCCGGCCCGCTCCCCTCTTCAAGCCTTCTTCGCCAGCCTTGATGCTTCCCCAGTCACCGGCCTCTTTTGTTTCAAGGCAGCTTCAAACACACTGGTGGAAAACTTCATCGCTACATCCAAAAATGAGAAGCGTTAGCAACAACGTATAGCAGTTTTGCGGTCGAGACAGAAGGAATCAGACATCGTGCTCACCAATCGCCGGGGCCAACTCGGCTTCTACCAGGTTCTCCTCGGATAGGAGTTCCTTGTAGCCAGGGATTTGGCAGTTGGACAATTGGGTGAAGAGTTCCCTATCTCTCTCCCCCACGGTGGCATTATCATTGGAGCTGGTGTCCGGCTCCATCCAATCGGTCCTCACCCCCTCGACATGGGCAAAAAGGAAGCGGGGTTTCCATCCCCTAATTTTGGACGGGAGACCTAAGGGGAAGGCCCTACCCTGCCTGGCGGTGAAAGCCCACCAGGCCCCCTCACCTTGGCGGCGAAGCTGGTAGAAAGCCCAGAACAGTGACAACCCTGGCTGGGCCTCCTGAAAGTAGCAAAGAATGACAAAGGCGTAGATGATCCAAATCGAATTCGGAGTCAACTGCGCCGGCGCTAATCTATACCTATCTAAAAGGTTAGGAAAAAAGGATAGAAAGGAAGGCGCAGTCCACACCGGAAGAACTCCTCGTATAAAGCGACCCGACCAGGGTAGGTGGAGGTCACTCTATCTTCGGGCCCCGGCGTGGACAGGCGGATGAAGCTGGGGAACATGTACTTAGCCCTAATGGCCTCTACGTCTTCGGGGGTCATGGTTGAGGCCACTCCGGACGGACCTGCTGGATCAGAACTCACCACCAGAGTTTGTCCCGAACAGCAGGAGGACACAAGAACTGCCCTAATAGGGAAGGCTGGGGTGGACGGAGGCCCGGTCACCGTTGGTCGATTGCGGATGACGATTCCGCCCATCGAACGAGGAACCTGACGGGCTAAGGAGGTTTGATCTTTGCCATCGGAATGGGAAGACTCCGCTACATGCCTCTTACCCTCCCTAATGGCACGACGGTCCATGGGTGAAAATGAAAGATGAAACTAACCTGAAAATTAAAGGGAATTTGAAGACAAAAGGGCTCAAGTCGCAGAAGAACTCAGGAGAAGGAAAACTGGAAGAAAACAATGGCAATGTAAAAGCTTTCCTCAGGCCCTTGGGGCGCTTTTATACCCCCATCTCCGAACGACAATAATCGGGGCCCCGCCACATGGCACTCTCCTATTGCACCATGAGCTATCCGCCAGAAATCTCGCCTGCGCTCGAGACATGCCGCCTCGATTCGCCCCAAGGAGTGTGATCCCCGACCAATCATGGGGCATAGAAAATGGAGAAGCAATGATAACCTTTACCTTTTTCCATTCCCCCAATAGGCTTCCTCTTCGAGGCATCCGGCGCTAACGTCAACTCCCACCTACTGCATGATTATGGAAGAATTTTGAAGTGACACTGCCTCGGGACGATGTGCCAGCTCACCAAGCTATTAAAAGCGCACTAAAGAGCAATCAATTTTTGAATTTTGCGCCCCTCTCGCCCAAAGGGCAGCGGGCGCATGGCCCTTCGCGCTTAGGGGCGGGGGGGCATCTGATGTGGCTGACGTAGCCATGAGGGCAATTATGGCAAAATCAAAATCTTAAGGCGGCCCCGCCCCAGCATCTCCAAGTCGGCCAAGTCGGCCCCGATCTTCCCTGGTTGGCCCCGCTCGGCCCCGGCATCTCCGAGTCGGCAAGTCGGCCCCAACCTTCCCTGGTCGGTCCCGCTCGGCCCCAGCATCTCCAATTCGGCCAAGTCGGCCCCGACCTTCCCTGGTCAGCCCCACTCGGCCCCAGCATCTCCAAGTCGGCCAAGTTGGCCCTGACCTTCCCTGGTCGGCCCCGGCATCTCCGAGTCGGCCAAGTCGGCCCCGACCTTCCATGGTTGGCCCTGCTCGGCTCCTGTAGGGAGAAACAATCCCCGAGGCATGCATATTTAAAAATTTTGATAACAATTATCATTGCGAAATTTTAAAGATTATATACTAATCTATCTAACATGCATCAAGATCATATCTTTGCCTTGTATATAGGATCGATTGATCCAAAATATGCATATAAATAAAAATATCAAGATCATATCTTGATCTTCAAGATGACTAGTCATACTACTTATCTTGAAGCCTGCCTTAAGATCTAGGGATCAAATCGCTTACCTTAAGAATAGTAGGTAAATCTGTATTGCTCTGCAGCCGTTCAATCGTCCGGCCTCTAGTATCGTCCATGCGAAGCCCCGAATGATCGGATTTCTGGGAGTGCTAGCTCGCGAAAAAAACAGCTTTGCTGATCTTGAATCCTCCCACTTGAATCTTCCTCTAAGATCTACCACGCTTCCGCTAACACCAGAATCACCAGGATTTTTTATTCTAACCTTTTTAGAATTACAATCCATGATATATCGTGTATTGTTGTTCTGTGTATTCTGGTGAGGGAATGCCCTCTATTTATAGTCTCAATTTAGCCTTAACATTGAATTCTGATATTAAGAATTCCGTCGTTTGGTAAAAGCAAAGAGACGCCGAAGGCGCGGCGCTTGGTTTAATTCCGACATTCGGTGAAAACCAAAGAGACGTGGCTAAATCCGACGTTCGGTGAAAACCAAAGAGTCGTGGCTAAATCCGACGTTCGGTGAAAATTAATGTTAGGCATTAAATTCTACATAAGAATTTAATATCTCATGAGATGAGACTTTAGCCATCTCATCATATGAGATCCTTATGCGAGAGGTTTGGGTTCAGGTGATGGTTTAATCTGATCTAAATTTCTTTGACTGAACCCACATAGATCATGGTCCAAGCCCAAATAAAATTTGGCTAGTCCTGAATCTATTTAAATCCAAATCAAGTCTAATTTCAAATCAATATTTGAAATTGACTAGTCCTTCTAATGGACTTAAACCAAATTAAATCTTATTCACTTGTACTTAACCCAATTGAGATAATTCAATCAATCAAATTGATTAATTAAATCATATACGATTCTCAATCGTTGATCAGCAAACTGATCATCCTAGGAAACTTCTATGCGTGTGACTCTCTAGGTTTGAACCTAAGCTGGTAGCATAGAAACAACTTTCTATACTAATTGATGTGCCCATCTAGTAATGGAACCCGATGTCCGGATAGGTCGAAGAGTTGCCAAGCAAACTCCAAGAACCCTAAGAAATAGTTACTGTATAATTCATCCTCTTGACCATAAATGCTAAGGATGGCTTAAGAGACTGTCAACTCTAAATAGCAAATCCATAAAGTGATTTCAATTTTAGTGATCATGTGACTTTCACATGAAGTTCCTTGGCCAAGGTCTTGCTAAATTGAAACACAAGCATTTCTCCCTTTAACGGGATAGGTCAAATTCCATCTTGATCCACAACTGACTACCACAAGTACTTGACTGCACCTAGTAACCTTTCGTAGCTGGATTAGAAATCCAGGTGGTCCGGCACCTAAGTACAATGAGTTGCTTGTAAGCCACTGGTTATGATCTTCAGGTCTGAAGGATACTTATACCTATATCTTCTCGGATTAACTCTTGACAGTAGAGTATCCAGAAATGAGTCACGTTCAGTGAAATGTACTCCTACACTTTCACCAGTATGTCATACCAATGTCTTTACACTCCTTGGTTAAAAGGACAACTAACAAATATGATATACAATGTCCTATAATTGATAGTACTATGGCCCTGTCATAGTATATCATTTGGTCGCAAACTCTTTTAAGGACCTTCAAAGATAAATCCTCTTTATCGTGAAGGAAGATCCTGAGGACTTCATTATAATCAGGAGTATTAAGAAGATGTTCTTGTAATAAATAAACTGTCAAATAACTTTTATTAATATATCAATTTATATATAATTTTATAGCACAATCATCAAATGATTGGCTTTAGGATACAATTCCCAACAAACTCCCACTTAGCCTAAAGCCACTCATTACAGTATCTAATACCCATCTTCAACTTATAGTTGTCAAACTCCTTGATGCTGAGTGCTTTAGTAAATGGGTCACCTAGGTTTTCCTTTCCATCAATCTTCTGAAGATTTATGTCACCTCGGTCTACAATCTCTCGAATAAGATGAAACCGGCGCAATATATGCTTGGTGCATTGATGTGCTCGTGGTTCCTTTGCTTGAGCTATGGCACTAGTGCTGTCACTGTACAACAGGACTGGTCCATCTATAGAAGGTGTCACTCCAAGCTCGGAGATGAACTTTCGCAGCCACACAGCTTCTTTCGCAGCATCTGATGCAGCGATGTACTCTGCCTCGCACACTGAATCTGTCACTATATGTTGCTTGAAACTTTTCCAGCAAACAGCTCCACCATTGAGGATAAACACGAAACCCGATACACTTTTGCTATCATCATGATCTGATTGGAAACTAGAATCAGTATATCCAACAAGTTTCAAATTGGACTCTCCATAGACTAACCACTGGTCCTTAGTATTTCTCAAATACGTACTTAAGGATTGTCTTAACAACTTGCCAGTGTTTTTCTCCTAGATCAGATTGGTATCTACTCACTACTCCTAGTGAGTATGCCACATCTGGTCTTATACATGTCATGGTGTACATAATCGATCCCACTGTCGAAGCATATGGAATTCGACTCATACGTTCTCTTTCATTAGGAGTTATCGGACAATCCTTCTTAGAAAGATGAATTCTATGGCCTATCGGAAGATAGCCTTTCTTAGAATTCTCCATGCTAAACCTTTTTAGCACGGTGTCAATGTACATAGATTGGGATAAACCAAGCATCCTCTTAGATATATCTCTATAGATCTTCATCCCTAGGATGTATGATGCTTCTCCCAGATCTTTCATGGAGAATTGTGATGATAACCATGTCTTTATTCCTTGTAATGCAGGGATATCATTTCCGATTTAAGAGAATATCATCCATATATAATACAAGAAATACAATAACAGAATCGTTAGCCCATTTATAAATACAAGGTTCTTCTTTATTTTAATAAAGCCATAAGATTTGATCACTTTATCAAATCTTATGTTCCAACTCCTAGATGCTTGCTTAAGTCCATAAATAGACTTATGTAGCCTACACACTTTAGACTCGTCTTCAGATATAAAACCTTCAGGCTGTATCATATACACCTGTTCTTCTAAATCATCATTTAGAAAAGCGGTTTTAACATCCATCTGCCAAATCTCATAATCGAAGTGTGCTGCTATAGCTAGCATAATCCGAATGGATTTCAGCATTGCCACAGGAGAAAACGTTTCGTCATAATCAATACCATAACATTGACGATACCCCTTAGCAACCAGACATGCTTTATAGGTCTTAACCTTTCCGTCTGCACCTCTTTTCCTCTTGAAAACCCACTTACACCCTATGGGTTTTATCCCTTCGAATGGGTCAACTAATGTCCATACATTATTGTCCTTCATGGAATCAAGTTCGGATTTCATGACATCAAGCCATTTATTAGAGTCAGTCCTTTGCATAGCATCCATATAGGTGATCGGATCCTCATTGTTCTCATCAAGTTCAACAGGATCATCGTTCTAGACCAAGAAACTTAAGTATCTGTCCGGTTGATGTGGTACTCTACCAGATCGCCTTAATGGTGCATCTAAAATGGGTTTTGAGTTTGATCTAATCAACTCAGATTCTAAGGGTTCACTGGTTTGTGTTGTTCCTTCTACTTGATGAACTTTCTCAAGTTCAACATTCGAGCTATTTTTCCTTCACTAAGGAACTTCTTTTCAAGAAAAACTGCTCTATTACTAATGAACAACTTTTGTCTTCAGTATTGTAGAAGTAATATCTTTGGTTTCTTTTGGATAGCCGATAAAAAATATTTGTTAGATTTGGGTTCAAGTTTGTCTGATTTTGCACGTTTCACATAAGCCGAACACCCCCAGACTCTCAGATAGGTAATAACTGGTTTATGTCCATACCACATCTCATGTGGAGTTTTAGAAACAGACTTACTTGGAACCTTATTAAGAATATGACTCTAATGTATCCCCAAAATGATATTGGCAAGCTTGCAAAACCCATCATGGACCGAACCATGTCTAACAGAGTTCGATTCCTTTTTTTCGACACACCGTTATGCTGCGGTATTCTAGAAGGAGTCCATTGGGAGAGAATCTCATTCTCTCTTAATATGTCACAAATTCATTGGAAAGGTATTCGCCTCCTCGATCTGATCGAAGGGTCTTAATACATTTTCCTGTTTGTTTTTTTACTTCTTTATGATATAGTTTGAACATTTCAAACGACTCAGATTTATGTCTCATAAGATAGACATAACCAAACCTAGAAAGGTTGTCTGTAAAAGTTATGAAGTAGTAATATCCACCTTTGGTACAAGTGCTCATTGGTCCACATACATCAGTATGTACTAGACTCAATAGCTCTTTGGCTCTTTCACCTTTTCCAGTAAAGATGACTTGGTCATTTTACTAAGAATACATGATTCATAGGTAGTTAATGATTCACAATCATCAACTCGAAGGATGCCCTCCTGAGTTAACCTATTTAATATGTTCTTATTGATATGACCCAGCCGATGGTGCCAAAGATAAATATCTATGACATCAGTTGTTCTAGGGCGCTTACTTGAATTGTACACTACATTCACAGGCTGTGATATATATAAATATCATTAGATAAATGCCCAGTCATTACAGTGACTCCATTCATAATGATATTCAAAGTAACATCCTTTATTGAAATTTCATAATGACTTTTGGCCAGAAGGCCTACAGAAATTATGTTCAACAAGAACGTTGGGCAAAAATGACAATCATTTAGTATAATGACATTTCTATTGAAAACTATTTCAATAACTCCTAATGCTAGAACTGGAACTAATCTTCCATCGTCGACATTAAGGAATCTTTCATTGTCCTCAAATCTTCTAGTGACCTGTAGTCCCTACAATGAATTGCAAATGTTAAAAGGACTCCCGGTATCCAATACCCAGGTCTGATTATCATATACAGAAAAATTACAATGTGTTATCATATAAATACCTTGTTAAGCAACATCTTGCTCCTTTTTCTTCTTTGGTCTGTTTTGATCAAGTGTGGCAATGTAAAGAGGACAGTTCCTCTTCCAATGCCCTTGCATCTTGCAGTGAAAGCATTCAGCTTGACTTTTATCAACTTTCTTCTTCTGCATCTGACCCCTTATAGATGTCCTAGCATGTTGCACCTTTTTATTATTCTTTCTTCTTCTCTTTTCAAAGGGTTTATGCCCTACCTTAGATCCTTCAACCACATTAACCAAACCCTTAGAGAGCTGGTTATCCTTCTCAAAGTTCTGTAACAACCCCAACAACCGTGGTAGTTGACTACAGGCTTTGTCATTCAAAATGAGTAAGGAAAGGTCGGAAGGATGGAGGCAAGGAATTCAGGATCGCATCTTTTCCTAACTGCTCATGTAAGGGAAAGCCAAGCTTGCTTAGGAGTTCTATCTTCTCGATCATATATAATACATGATCAGTGACAGGAGATCCATCCCTCATTCGAGCATTGAAAATTGCACAACTAGTCTTGTGCCTTTCAACATCGTCGGGTGTGCCGAAAGATTCATTCAATGCTTGAATGATTTCTTCTGGCTGAGCATTCTCGAACCGGCGACCGAATTCATCGTTCATTGCTGCTAGCATGATACAACGCACACTAGTTCTATCATTGAGCCACTTCTGATAAGTGTCTCTCTCAGAACTTTGGATGTTTGCATCAGGTATCTTTGGTGCAGGATTATTCAGAATATATAGAATCCTCTCATGCTCAAGGACGATCTTAAGTTTTCTGAACCAGCTATTGAAATTGGAACCATTCAACTTGTCACTATCCAATATGGACCTTAATGATAAATTAGTGGCCATGTTCTGCATAAGAAAAAACTAAAGTTTATTAGTATATAAATTGATTCATTCTAAACACTTGGACTTTAGTCTAAAGATTCTCCCACTATTTTGTTCAAATTGGCATCCTCTACACCCTAATTCGAAGAATTATTCTTAATTCTTTAGTGGGCACTAAGATCTACATAAACTACATACAGGCCCAAGTGAAGCTTGGCTAACCCATATGCATCTAAGAGTAGGTTTAAAACCAATTGTTTCCCCAAACAATTCTTAGTGTTCAGTTTTGCCCCATATACCTCTTCAGTAGGCATGAAGTGCCTCCACTGAAAGTTCTGGTTAGGTCCAACCATTAAATGATATAATCAGTGTAACCTATCAATAGACAATCAAGCCCGAGTGAAGCTCGGCTCACCTGACTGTTTATTTAATAGTTACACTGACTTATCATATAATGAATGATAATTCCGATGGTTAACAAGCACCAGGCATGGAGTGCCTCCAATGATTATCAAGACATCGGACTCATTATCACCCACCTTAATGGGAGGCTATGATCTAGTTATCATATAACTATTTTATTTTAAGGACCTAATAATTTTAGAGGATTTTAATAATATGAAGATAAATTGACTAATCAAGTTCTCCCACTGAATCTATGAAATCGGTAGAATGAAACAAGATTAAGTCAGCTTAAATGGCACCTAAATCAGTCAGACTGATTTCCTTACAGGCATAGGTCAACCCGAATTAGGTAAATGATCTGAATCATAAATGGTTCATCACATTGACCAGGTGAGTGAGATCAATGAGAGGGATATGCCATTAACTCGTTAAAGACGCATCAATACGAGTAGCTCCCAATTAAAAACCATTCGATCGTTGATCCTAGAACAACTTGCCAACCCACCTTGACATCATATGATTAACCAATTCTGATTTGACCATCTAAGAGATTCATGCTCAACCACGGAGCCTAATCTACTTTCATTTGGTTTAATCAAAGAGAAGGACATGATCAACTACAACTATTGTTTGATTTAGAGCATTCTTAACCTAATCTAATTAGATTTGATCAAATACTCTTACAGTCTAGTTGATTTAAACCTTAGGGTCTAACCCTTTATGGACCCGATTTAGCTAATTCAAAGGATTAAATATATTTCATGTTTACATGTCATATATTTCAATCAAGCATCATATGTATTATGTTACTACTCATAATTCCTATATTTAGATCATATCTAAAGAGATTATAAATTAACATTTGACATTCAAATTAGACTCTCATAAATATTTGTATGTTTCATAACATAGACATCATGCCATCATATATCATATCCATGTTTTATACTAAACATGCAAATATCATGTTTTATACAACATCAACATGTATCAAATATAAAACATATTTTGAGAGTGTGTGTAATCAGTGTTTTGAAGCCAAAGATCAATTTAAATTATCACGACAATATGTCACATAATACCTTGTTGAATGGGTAATTTGGATTTTCAATCCATTGTGACCGAATAGACCTTAAATTTGTTTTAGCCTTAATTACACAATTAATAGAGCATTAATTTACATGCAATAAATTAGATCAATACGAAACAATCACTTTGATACCATTTGTAAGGAGAAACAATCCCCGAGACATGCATATTTTAAAATTTTGATAACAATTATCATTGCGGAATTTTAAAGATTACATACTAATCTATCTAACATGCATCAAGATCATATCTTTGCCTTGTATATAGGATCGATTGATCCAAAATATGCATATAAATAAAAATATCAAGATCATATCTTGATCTTCAAGATGACTAGTCATACTACTTATCTTGAAGCCTGCCTTAAGATCTAGGGATCAAATCGCTTACCTTAAGAACAGTAGGTAAATCCTTATTGCTCTGTAGCCGTTCAATCGTCCGGCCTCTAGTATCGTCCATGCGAAGCCCCGAATGATCGGATTTCCGGGAGTGCTAGCTCGCGGAAAAAATAGCTTTGCTGATCTTGAATCCTCCCACTTGAATCTTCCTCTAAGATCCACCACGCTTCCGCTAACACCAGAATCACCAGGATTTTTTATTTTAACCTTTTTAGAATTACAATCCACGACATATCGTGTATTATTGTTCTGTGTATTCTGGTGAGGGAATGCCCTCTATTTATAGTCTCAATTTAGCCTTAACATTGAATTTTGACATTAAGAATTCCGTCGTTTGGTAAAAGCGAAGAGACGCCGAAGGCGTGGCGCTTGGTTTAATTCTGACGTTTGGTGAAAACCAAAGAGACGTGGCTAAATCCGACGTTCGGTGAAAACCAAAGAGTCGTGGCTAAATTCGACGTTCGGTAAAAATTAATGTTAGGCATTAAATTCTACATGAGAATTTAATCTCTCATGAGATGAGACTTTAGCCATCTCATCATATGAGATCCTTATGCGAGAGGTTTGGGTTCAGGTGATGGTTTAATCTGATCTGAATTTATTTGACGAACCCACATAGATCATGGTCCAAGCCCAAATAAAATTTGGCTAGTCCTGAATCTATTTAAATCCAAATCAAGTCTAATTTCAAATCAATATTTGAAATTGACTAGTCCTTCTAATAGACTTAAACCAAATTAAATCTTATTCACTTGTACTTAACCCAATTGAGATAATTCAATCAATCAATTGATTAATTAAATCATATACGATTCTCAATCGTTGATCAGCAAACAGATCATCCTAGGAAACTTCTATGCATGTGACTCTCTAGGTTCGAACCTAAGCCGGTAGCATAGAAACAACTTTCTATACTAATCGATGTGCCCATCTAGCAATGGAACCCGACATCTGGATAGGTCGAAGAGTTGCCGAGCAAACTCCAAGAACCCTAAGAAATAGTTACCGTATAATTCATCCTCTTGACCACAAATGCTAAGGATGGCTTAAGAGCCTGTCAACTCTAAATAGCAAATCCATAAAGTGATTTCAATTTTAGTGATCATGTGACTTTCACATGAAGTGCCTTGGCCAAAGTGTTGCTAGATTGAAACACAAGCATTTCTCCTTTTAACGGGATAGGTCAAATTCCATCTTGATCCACAACTGACTACCACAAGTACTTGACTGCACCCAGTAACCTTTCGTAGCTGGATTAGAAATCCAGGTGGTTCGGCACCTAAGTACAATGAGTTGCTTGTAAGCCACTGGTTGTGATCTTCAGGTCTAAAGGATACTTATACCTATATCTTCTCGGATTAACTCTTAACAGTAGAGTATCCGGAAATGAGTCACGTTCGGTGAAATGTACTCCTACACTTTCACCTGTATGTCATACCAGTGTCTCTACACTCCTTGGTTAAGAGGACAACCAACAAATATGATATACAACGTCCTATAATTGATAGTACTATGGCCCTATCATAGTATATCATTTGGTCGCGAAATCTTTTAAGGACCTTCAAAGATAAATCCTCTTTATCGTGAAGGAAGATCCTGAGGGCTTCATTACAATCAGGAGTATTAAGAAGATGTTCTTGTAATAAATAAACTGCCAAATAACTTTTATTAATATATTAATTTATACAATTTACATTAGCACAATCATCAAATGATTGGCTTTAGGATACAATTCCAACAGCTCCGGCATCTCGAAGTCGACCAAGTCGGTCCCGACCTTCTCTGGTCGGCCCCGCTCGGCCCCGGCATCTCCAAGTCAGCCATGTCGGCCCCGACCTTCCCTGGTCAGCCCCCCCTGGCATCTTCAGGTCAGCCGAGTCGGCTCTGCTCGGCCTCGGCGCCCTCTGGAGGGTCAAGACTATCTCAAGTCGGCCCCAGAACGGTCCTGGCTGTTCACGCTGCCGTCCTTCTGACCCGCGCCGCCTGGCATCCCCAGGCCCAACTACCCAAAGGTCACTCCGCTGATGGAACTGGACCTAACTACTGTCAGCCCCACTAACTGATGGGACGTAGCTCACCAACCGTCATTTTTTCTCTCCGATGGGACATGACCCACCAACCAGCCCAAATTCACGCAACCCCACAAACCCCACGAACATTCCTTTCTTACGGAACTCTACATGTTGTGCAGGTGTCAACCCCCTATAAAAGGTAAGTCCACTCAAGAACAAGGTACACAAACTCATATGCTCGCTACCCTGATACTCAGAAAGGGACTCCTCTCTTTCTGAGGACTCATTTTTTCTTCCTAAAGCTCGTCTGAGCTCTCCCTCAGCTGTGACCCCGGTTACTGACTTGAGCATCGGAGGGTCCCCATCGGAGCACCCCTCTGGTCTTGACTTTTTGCAGGCCATCCGATCAAGCGTGGGACCGTGGATTAAGTGGCTCTCTTCTTCCGATGTTCAAGACAAGTGATCAGGCGTCATCAGGTTCCTGTATGTATGATGAATATGTTATTTTTGCTGCATTGGGCAAACTTATCTTTGCAATACCAGGTATGCAAAATAGTGCAAACTAGTGATTTTGATAGATGAGGGAAATATTGCGGGGCAAACTTATCTTTGCAATGCCAGGTTGCTATCTTTGGATAAAGCTTTGTAGGTGAAGAAAATGTGAATCGACTAGAATTATCTTCAGATCACTTGAGGCAACATATGGTCATAAGCTTGAAATAGGCACAATGAAGCACCACAGATTGTGTGGATCATTTCCTTTGTGCTTTCTGCTGTCTACAGAACGGTCCTAAATCAACTCATTTTGGGAAGAAGCATATTCTAGTAGTCCTTGATTAAAACTAGTGGCTAATAACTTATGCTAATAAAATAAAAGAAGCAATTAATTCGGCCAATAAAGCAGCAAAAAATTTTAGAATTGGAGTACAAAGTTTTGTGGTTTATGTTGCTCAAACTTGGTGCTTACAAGAAAGAGAACAGAAGGGATAAATAGGAACGGTTTCAACAACATGTTCTAGTGATTCCTTCAAAAGAATGATTGATTATTGATTCCTTCAAAAGAATGATTGATTATACCATCACCAAAGCTTGCGACTGTAAGTTTAACCTTGAACAAGACTAATTTGCATGTTCCTTTGTTCAAGTTTCATTGTGACTGCAACAAATTTAATGCTTCATATCTGGCCGAACAGAGGACCAGCACTCAACCAGTAAGCTTCATTAAAAATATATTTGGATTTTTGATCCAGTCCTCCAATTATATTTGATAAGGTTGAGTAAGCTTCATTAAAAAATTTGTACTCTTAATGGATCGTTCAGGTCTCAATGTACAGGTTTGCATCAGGATGAGATTGGATTAGGTTTGCAGTTTAGATTTGTTGCTAGACTCTAGTATAGTCATGAACATTTAAATTATAAAATCTTAACTTGCCTTCCGAAGCAAATCTAGTTTTAAAGAAGAAACAACTAATACTTGATTTGCATCTTGATACTCAATCTATATGCTGGTACTCAGTTTCAGATATGGATGCTGCGATTAGACCCACAGCGTCAGCCAAAAAATGCCATGCTAGACATGCTTAGCCCGAGGTTTCTGTTGTACCATCGCCCCTAGTTGAGGCAGTAGACGAGGACATGCCAACTAGGGATGTTAAAGATGAAGCTATTAGGCCATATCCTGATTAGTTTCAAAACACATATAGCAGTCTCGATCTGGAGGTAACATGTATTGTTTGTTTATTATTCTATTATATTTTCTTTAATGTATCATTACGATGCTGTGATATAAATTATTAATGTTATCCATTTTTATTACAGGAACGATCCCACTGAAGTGCATGAACCATGCTGCCAAGGTAGCTGAATGGCAATGGTGGGCATCAAGGCAATCAATAGGAGGTTCAAAGCAATAGTAGAGCAGTCGGACCTGATAGAACTAGTGCACTGCTCTTATCGGTTCACCGATAAGATTCTTGTCTCGAGCTTCATAAAGAATGGCAGCCCAAGACGAACACCTTCCATCTTTCCTATGTCGAGATGACTATCACCTTGGATGACGTAACCGCCATATTAGGATTAATGTCATGGGTTCCTCGTGTCACTATCATGTGATAGGATGAGTGATTGGAATGCTAAGGACCTCTTGTTGAGCTGTTGAGTGTGTCGCAGGTAGATGCCCGTCAGGAAATGCTATTAGTACACGATCAGTATGTGAGGTTAGAGTGTCTGAAGAGTCATTTTCATGTTGTATCTGATAGAGATAGCCACCATAGGATATAGTGTGCGGGTATTTGCTATTTCTGTTAGGATGCACACTCTTTGTTGATAAAAATGGAACGAGGATGCCTATAGCTTATCTAT
Source organism: Calamus simplicifolius (assembly GCA_900491605.1). Taxonomy (NCBI): domain Eukaryota; kingdom Viridiplantae; phylum Streptophyta; class Magnoliopsida; order Arecales; family Arecaceae; genus Calamus; species Calamus simplicifolius. The sequence goes on along the minus strand of UESW01000195.1, from coordinate 16,613 downwards.
GACTATCAGCTCGGCAAAACATCATCATCTATGACACTGTGCAATCTCTCTAATGCCCATGTATGTTATCTTTTCGCTCAGAGTCCATGTATGCAAAAGCAATAGAAAATGTGAGGTCAGTTGATGTCACCCCCACAATCTTTAAAAGAGGAAGACGATATATATTCGTCTTGTACGTGCAATCCATTATCAAAACACAAGAAAATGCACGTAATAATTCTATGCTGCCAGCGTATGCCCAAAACAAGTTATGCACAACATCAGTATTACTATAATTTCTATGCCACTCAATGTATTTAGCCTCGACTAATTTACTAGAAGATGTTGCATTTGTGATCTCCCAACTTTCTCTGCAACCTTATACCTCTGATATGCATTGTAGATCGTCTTCATGTCGTAACATTGTGGGCATCCCTTTACTTCAATGTGGACAATATGTCCTTTGGCCAAACTAAACTCTTCGACATATCTACTAATAATAAAGTCTCCTGCTTAGATAATTTTCAGCATATGAGTGCCCCTCGAGATGCTTTGCAGCGGATGATTGTGCACTTCACAAACTACCATTAACATCCAATCATCTACAGTGTCCAATTTTCTCCCTTTAATGCAAAAGAGCATCCACACTTCTTTGTGCCACTAGCCTGGTCTTTATTTCCTTTTCCTTTATACTTGTGCTTATGTAGGTACCGCTCCTCTCACAACCAAACTTAATTCTTGGTTTTCTAACATTGCTACCCGAATCAGATGTTTTAATTACAACAACAAATCCATTCCTCCTCCCAGCTTTTGGATACCAATTATACAAGTCTTCTTTACTCTTAAATATCTACACATTAAATAGTTTAATATGAGTAGATAATTTTACACATGCTCAGTCAAAAATAATTGCAATAAAAATTATTATACCTCGTAAATTGTAAATTTATTTGTATAATTCATCACACATTCAAAGCCAACAATGCTGTATTCGGTTAAAGCATCACCCTACATGTACAAAAAATCATGTTAAATTCACATTTGGCCCATATAACTTCCATTCGGTGTGGCCAAAAAAGCCCTTTTTTGGGGCATCCGTTCAGCCTACCAGGGCCAAACACTGTGTTTTGTTTGGCCTTGATAGGTCGAACGGAACATGATCCAAATTTTTTTTAAAAAACATGTTAAAAAATAAATTTTTCGTCATAAAGTCTTCCAAATCGCTAGTTACTTATCCATTGTTGAAATGAAGTTAAGAACTCTTCAAACGAGGGGTTCGGAGCTTGGTAATGGATTGAGAGGATCCAACGTTGAGGAGGAAGGGTTTTGATTAGGGTAGGGTGTGGAAAGAAATTATGAAGGGTAGGATAGTCATTATGCATTAGGACAAATTAGGTATATTTTTTAAGTGTGTGTGAAGAATAATTTTTGCGATATATTTAAAAATTCCCTTTCAAATAGCCTAACAAGAAAAGCATTTCCCATGAAAACCATTTCCCTTTCCCATGTTGGTACAGGGACATGAAAAAACTACTTTCTTACACTAAAACATAGTCTAATTTTCATTCCAAAAAATATCCTTAAATATAATAAATAAAATAAATTTTATTCAAAAATTATTAAATATTATATTATAATTAAATTATAATATAATGAAATTATATATTACTATATTATATTATGTTATCATATTATGAAATTATATTATTTTATAATTATATTATATTATTATCATCATAAAATCTTTAATATTAATTTTTATTATATTTAATATAAAATAACACAAATATTTTTTGCCCTTAACATTTGAACATGACTATTCATTTGAGCTAACTAAGCTTGGATCTTATGCTTGGAACATACCTGATTTTTACTGCTTACTTTTTTGAAAACTAAGAGGCTTAAGATTTTTAAAAAATATATATTTTAAATATTTTTCAAATAGCCAATTAAATTATTAAAGTTGTTTGTCCACTAATCTACTTTTGATGAATTCATTTTCTAAGCATAAATTTTTGAGGAAGCCACTTCCTAAATATTATCTTCCTTTTCCTCAAATAATGCCAATATTTCACATTAATTCATTCATAATTCGATATGCCACGTAAATATTTGGGTAATTCATAAAATTAGTCCGTGAAGCACTTAAACTAAAATATTTAAGAATTTTTTATTCTATGGACATGTAAGCATATCTCATGCCAATGGTTATGTTTAACTCTTGAGTGCAAGTACTTAGAGACTAAACATACCATTTGATTTGATATCATGATCTAAATCGAAGTTGAAATATAATTTTCTCAGAATCAAATTAGAATTGCTCATTTCTTTTACTCATTTAGTTCACAAAAATCAAAATCAAAATCAAAAGTTTCAATAAACTAAATTCTCAAATAGATATTCAAAAATATATCAAAAATTATGAAAGATATGCAAAAAAATTATTATGACGGAAAAAAAGTTTTACTGACAAGATCAGGTATATCACATGATAACTTACGGGAAGAAATGATCCAAAATAGTAAATAGAAATCTGCTTAACTTTGCTAGGAATATGGCTGAAGAGCTTGGGTGGAATTGAGGAGAGAAAGAGAAGGGTTTAGATGGGAAGATGAAAAGAAGGGTTTAAGTGAAAAGAAAGGGAGAGAAGGGTGTGTTAGATTACAATTGGTTGGAATGATTGCATTAGAGCCGGACTAATGGATTACCTTGATCACATACTCACAAGGTTTTGGGTGTCCCGATCATAGTTGTCAGAACCGAACTGAATCAATCGGTTGACCGATTAAATTGAAATTGAAGTTAAATCGGTTCGGTTCTAACATAAAATCAGATATGTAAGTGATTCGAAATAATTTGATCAACTCATCTGGGTCATCGTGAACGATCAATCAGACTGAACCAATGGGACCATGGATTTTATTATCATATTAATCTTAATTTTTTTATTAAAATTAATTTTTATTAATATAATATATATATTTATATTAAAATAATTGATCATGGTTCAATCAGTAATCAACGGTTGAACTAGTAATTAATGACCCGAGCCTCGGGCCAATGTCTGAACCGGATACAACATGGTCCCGACTCCTTTCTAAGATTGTAAGGACGGGTTGGCCAAACCCAAGCCGGTCAAAAATAATTCAGTCCACGATTTGGGTTGGATCGAGTTCGGTTGAGTCTGGTAAGTTCGCGTAAAAGCCATGTGCATCAAGAGCGCCCAGCGCCCGTGATTCGTATCAGCCCTAGGCGGCACGGCGGCGAGGCAACGAGAACTCCGGTACCCTCCACCACTGACCTCCCGGCCTTGGTACCGCGCCTCCACCACCGCCGGCGGCCATGAAGCTCAACGTAGACGCCCTGAGGTACCTCTCCAAGGACGATTTTAGGGTTCTTACGGCCGTGGAGATGGGCATGAGAAACGTATTCTTCTATTCGCTTCTCTCCTTTTATTTCTTTCCTTAGAATTCCATTGTTTCTTCTCAAAAAGATCGAGATCAAACGAAAATCTCAATTTCTTCCATCGGTTTCAGCATGAGATCGTTCCTGCGGAGCTCGTCGACCGGATTGCCGGCCTCAAGTAAGTTCTTTCTCCCCTAAAAATTCGATCTTTAATTGAATTAGGGTTTGGAACGGATTTACAGACGTTTAAGGTGATATTCTTTTTGACCGAAAAAAGTATTCTGAACTCTATAATTATAGGCATGGAGGCACTAATAAGGTGCTGAAGAATTTGCTGAAGCACAAGTTGGTACATCACGATTCTTCCAAATGTACGTCGCTTTGCGTGTGACTGTATTTTTTATCTCAAGTTTGGATTTTGAGCTCGAGATTTAGTTCTTCGCTTGCCCTTTTTCACTCAGATGACGGGTTCCGGCTAACCTATCTTGGATACGATTTTCTTGCAATCAAAACACTGGTGAACCGTGGCGTGTTTGCTGCTGTAGGACGCCAAATTGGTGTTGGAAAGGAGTCGGGTATTCCTTTTCGACCTAGTGCTCTTCTCACGTATCATCAAAACCTCTGTTTTTGGATGTTTATGTTGATCAATACCCCTCTTGCATGTTAAAAGATATATTTGAAGTCGCTACGGAGGATGGGACAGTTCTGGCCATGAAGCTGCATAGGTTGGGTAGGATCTCTTTTAGGGCAGTGAAATCTAAGCGAGACTATTTGATGCACCGGAGCAATTATAACTGGCTCTACTTGTCGCGGCTGGCTGCACTTAAGGAATATGCTTTTATGAAGGTTTTTCTTGTCATGTCATTATATTATTATATGCTTCCTTCGGCCGTTAAGCATGAGAAGTAGCAATCTTACATGACTGGTTATTCTATGTTGTGAAGGCTTTAGGAGAGCATGGATTTCCTGTTCCAGATGCTGTTGACTGTAATCGGCATTGTGTGATCATGTCTCTTGTCCAAGGCTACCCACTGTATGCATGAACTTAGAATCCATGAATGTTCAGCGTTGTTCTTTCAGCTTCCATGTTTGTTCTTAGGGGCCTTTCTGCAATGCCAATTCTTTTTTTGCAGTGTTCAGGTGAAGCAGTTGCAACACCCAGATGAAGTTTTTGAAACAATAATTGGTCTTGTTGTTCATCTAGCAGAGCATGGTCTAATCCATTGTGACTTCAATGAATTTAACATCATGGTTTGTGTGTTTGACTGATGCTTTATTTCATTTTCTATTAATTTCTTTGGTCTGGCAATAATCAGATCACTTGTATAGCTAATTTTATTTGTTATCTATGTTTTGTAACATTTTGATTTTATATGTTATACATGGTGCGAAGTCCCTAAGCGCAACAGTTGTGCTTTAATTACATTGTGTCTTTTTAATACAAGTGGTTTCTCTGCTTAATGTTCATCATAGTCGCCCACCAACTTCTGTACATGGTTTGTTTTGAGTACTGTAGAAATCCATATTATTAGCATAGAGGTTGTCTTCTTGAAGGGGTTGTTTTCAAGATTTCTGCTACTCAAATTTTATATAGAGTGTTTTATCAGTCCTGGTTGATGAATAAATGCTCAGATAATATGTCGGTAGTTGCCTCTCTGGAAGCATGAGTATTTTTCTTGCACATTTTAGGCATATAAAGTGTCACAATTGTCAAGTTTGATCTTCAAATGTTGAATCAAATTTGGGAGATGGGACTAGATCAGGTGTTTGCAGAAGATATATTAACAGTTACAGTTTGGAGTCTTAAATATGCAGCCTTTGTTGGTGGCTTTTGTTATAGAGCTCTGCTTACCAAATTCTCTAATCACAATTTTGAATTTTCTCTCTTCTTTTAAATGTTTGTTAATCTAATGGTTCACTTATGTAAAGAGTGGGTGGAATATCTTGTCTTAGAAGATTTTCTTCTTTATTTTGGTTGAAGGGCATCTTGCCTAGATCATTTTTTTATCTTCTTCACTTTAGGTCTAAATCAAATATTGGAATCAGACATGAAGGATAAATGTACATTAACCTGATTCATTTATTGTCTATATAGGTTCACTTGAAGCGTGCTTTTAGGTATTGCATGTGTATGACTTGATAAATATTGTTTGAAACAGACATGCTACTGCAAATTTACTGTTACAAACCTTGAAGTTAATGTCGAGAAACACAATTCTTTCTGTCTCTTCACCTAACATTCCATCAGCTGTCAAAACATCATTGAAGGTCATGACGCTTGTCCCTAGCTTTCATGGAGCTTCAGCAAAGCCTCCATTGCAATTACACCATCTTTGGTTCGCAAACTTCACTTCTACTCTCGCCAAACTAAGATGCAAAAGGGAAGGAAAAAGGAACTTTCTTGATTATGTCTCCACTTACACCGTCCTTGTACCCTTCATGAAAAACATGAAACATCTACCTTGTGCCTTCAGACTTAAAAAGCACACTTTCGTTAAAGGAATTCCATAGAAAAATATGATTCATTCTATGAGCACTTCATGCAAGAATTCAAGTCAGCCATGCTAGGGTCATTGTGCATCTGCAATGAGGATGAATCTGTTTGTCTTCCAATTGTGTGTCTGTCTTTGAATAGCTATAAGAAACTATGATATAACATATTTAAATATTATTACTTTGTATTTGATGAAAGAACGTCAGATGTTGTCAGGGTTTTATGGTATTGAGAAAGTATTCTTTGGACCAATTATGTGGATCCCTTTCTTAACTTGCACTGAACTCATACTTTGAATGGAAGGTTGACTATGATGAGTTATTTGATGGTTAAATTGGCATGTTGGAAGACTTCAAGTGTGAATTTCAGTCGCTGTACTGATTTGTCTTGATCTTCTTTTTGTAGATTGATGATGATGAAAGGGTCACCATGATTGATTTCCCTCAGATGGTGTCAGTTTCTCATCGCAATGCACAGATGTATGGGACATATTTATTCAATTATTGTTTGAGACGGTTGTTGGTCATTTAAAATTTCTCATGTTAATTTGCTCAAGAGTACTTTTTACCGAATCTTTTCAGCTATGTTTTTGTTCTTATTTTTGTAATTGGTTCTTCATTCCTTAAAAAGTTTCTCTATTTCAGGTACTTTGACCGTGATGTTGAATGCATCTACAAATTCTTTAGCAGGAGGTTTGTAGCTAAAAGCACTTAATTTATATAACAATACATTGTCTTTTGGGTCTTTCAACACTATCTGGTGATATTTGATTTAAGTTTTTTCTTTTTGTTGACTTAGTACTCCCTTTCCTACCGCCTTTTCTTTTACTGATTGGTGTTTGAAGGAGCCCTTATGCATCAGGTTTTTTCTTTTAATCAGTAGAGTACCCCAGGTTCAAATTTATATATGTGTTGCTTTTTTCTCTCTTCAGATTGCTTCTAGTGTAAGAGTCCATAGAAATTATATTTGTTGAAGGTTTTGGGATTTCAATTTGAATTGTAATACCTCACCACTCCAAACTATTAATCAGTGGAAAGGAGATATATTAGCAATTTTATGGGAAATTATTCACACTTTTCATCAGCAAATGCAAAATATGGGATATATACATGCATAAAAACATATTTACCAGGTGAGTTAAAAAAATAAAAAAATAAAAAATTGTTTTGTAAATAATTTATGGTTGCCTAATCATTATAAATTCTTTAAAGCAAACATCGCCTTGATATATGTTATTTCTATACTCATCCAATGAGAAGGTTGGTCTTTTTGGAAATGAGTAGGTTGGTCTTTTTGGATCATGACTTTGCTACTTGTGCAACAATATTCTGAGTATTCCTCCTTAAAGTATGAAAGAGGTTATCATTAATGAGAGCAAAATGTTACCCAAACAACAAAGCAATGTTCCTGTCAACAATCTCAAAAATTTATATGCTGTCAGCAAAGTCAATTGCATAGTCATAAAGTCAACAAAATATTCTGATTATTTTTACAACTTGGCAGTAGATAATAGTATGTATATCCATCTCTTTATTACTTTGACGTAGTACACGTAACTGAGTTGTAACATTGCTGGGCATAGGTAAAGAAATTGGATCAGAAGTGTGATATTCATGAAAATGGTAAGAGCGTTGAATGTTATTAATCAGAAATGTGAATAAACAGATAGGAAGCCAAGGCATACCTAGGGAAAGGAACATAAGAAAGTTTCATATTGGTAATGATTTCTGTTTTTCCTGATTTGTTTGATTGAGATTCTAAGAGAATCATTTGGTGAGTTGATAACTAGCCCAACTTTCATCTACCACCCCATCTGTAAGTAGAGCAACCCTTTCTTCTTCCTTTCCCCCATTTTTTATGGTCTCTCTTCAAGTTTTTTCTTTTTGTTGCCTAAAACAGCAGCAAGTCCATGCATCTGATTGTAGCAGCTACTGTCAGGGAGAGAACCATTTCCTAGTTTTTGGATCAAGTTAGGTAAGCTGCCTGGGCATCGGCCTTGCATTTGGGCTAACTATATAGGCTACCTTGCCTAAGGGTGCGTGCTAGTCATTGGCATGGAAGGATCTTTAAAACAATGTCGTTATACCTCAAGTGTCATGTCACACATTTGATCATCTTACATTGTACCTTGGCCTTCTCAAAGATTTCTGCAAGGACTGATGCAGATCTCAATGTGGCCTGCTTTCAAGCTTTGCTTGTTCCAGTCATTAATGATGTCCTATATTTCTCCCTTTTGTAACATTATAAACAGATACCGAAACTACTTATTATCTTAATGAATTAAAAAAATTCTGTCTTAACCTTAATTTCATGTATGATTTAATTTGATAAAAATGGTAAGTTCCTGTTGCAAAAACAGAGAACTGAATCTGTATTAGATTTAGATGTTCAAAGATATTCTGATTCTCAGTTTGGTGTGAAACATGTACAATGTTTAAATTTTGCAATGTACATGTTTGTTGAAGCCACCCTTTCTCGCTAATATATTTTCTAATGCACTTTTCTCCTTTTCCAGGTTTAATATTTATTATCAAACGGACGGAGAAGAGGGTGATGGCTCAGAATCTGACACTGAGGAAAATGGCAGGCCCTCCTTTTCTTCCATAGCAAAGTCAGCTGGATTCTTAGACAAGGAACTTGCTGCTAGTGGGTTTACACGAAAGGACCAAGATGAGATAGAGAAGGTATGTCAGGCATATGTTTACCCCAGTGACCTTGAGTACATGTAGCCAGTATTTTCAATGCAATTTTGTGGCAATTGATCTTGTTGTGCATGGCACTACTGTTAATGCTACCAAGTTTGAAAGGTTTGCAGCTTCGGTTGTTAATTATATCATCATTGTGATACTTACATTTTCTAGTTTTTTCATAAAAATGTGCATGTGTTTCATTATGTTCTCCTATTTCACAATCAAATAATATTGCATAATTTGTATACCCATTCATGCGTCGTTTGTGTAGATAGTCATGTCTGGGTTGTTTGTGCTTTTAGCATATATTGTGTTTTTTTTTTTTCTTTGTATCTATCTATTTTGGCTCGTCCTTGTATTGTTCAGCCCTTAGTTGCTGTAATCTGCTGCTTGGGATATGCCGCTCATTTTGAAATTTTGCTCCCATTTAGGATTTATAACACCAGCCTTAGGCTGGGCTTGTTTCGTGTCACCATTAGCCTAGGCCTAGCCTGTATCAGATTGTCAAGGTCTCATCATATTGGATTGGCTTGGGGTCCAACAAATCAAAATGGCATTGGTTGGGTTGCTGATTACATAGAGGCATAGGCTGGGCTGGCAAAGTGGCCATAATGGGGAGTTAATTCAGGGCTTGGTAGGGATCACATGATGATGCTAGTTTTTTCAGGGGAGGCTATGGCAATGGAGGGCAGCTGGGTGAGGTGGGGTTATAGCTGGTGGGGGATGCCCTTGGTCAGTCAATACTGCGGGAACTTTTCAAGATGGCCAAGGGATGAGGAGCACAAAGAGGAGAGCTGAAGTGGAAGGAAAGAGGCAAAGGGGAACCAGATGAAGGGAGATGTGTCTAGGGAAAGTAATAAATAAATATGCATACTACAAATATATACTGTCCATGTAATTGTAAATAATCTAATCATAATGCGTTATTAATCAAGCAATAGATTGTGCAAAAGGTGCCCCATTCTTATTCTGAATCTCCTTGTGGCTTGAAATTCAAAGTATCGCTCAGATTTGTTGAAGTGCTGGTACTTTTGGACTTGGAAACAGCATGACATAACTCAGCGGCTAGGCACTCCGCTTTAAAGCATCCTGCTGACATTGGGAAAAAGTGCTGACACTTGGCAATTTTTTGGGACTGTCATGCAGAGGACTGGTTAATTTCTGGCATTGGATGTTTGGAATGAAGCATCATTGCATTGTCAGTATAATAAATTATCATGGTTATTCATCAACTTAAGTATCTTCACAAAACTTTAATCATAAGTGTACTTGAGGAATAAATTAAAGAACTTGTAAACTCATGCTGTTCTACTAGTTTGTTTCTTAGATTGCATATGCTTCTCTCCTTGCCCTTTTTATTTTCACTTTCTTGGATAAACATCAAGACAATGACTTTCTTTTCTTTTTGAGAATTAAGATGGGAGGAAGCTCAACCAAAATCAGGGCGAGTGATGTATTAATCTGAGGCAACTGGTATTCGATTTCCAGTGACTTCACTAGCTCAACAAGTTGACGCCCTTGATATCAAAATAATAACTTGTATACATCTGCTTATATGCATATATGTCGTGTTCTTTGCTAGAACTTAGAGACTGCACTTGAGGATGCTTAGACACTTGGCACCCATCCCGAGCATCCAGGTAAATCTGCAGCCAGGTGTAAGTACCAAATTGTATCACTCCAATTTCCATGCCTAGTTTGAGTTAGGCTCATACCGGCATGCCTTGGGCAATTGGGTCAATCAGTCCTTGTTATAGCCATTAGCTGCCCTATTTCCCCTTGTGCTTGTACCGCCCTCTTCAAATGAGCATATTTTATGCTGCCATATTATATCAAACTAAAGTTGTTCTAAGCATATTATTGTTATTCTAGCATTTCATGAATGCCTGCCATGTAGTCTTAATAATATAAGAACCAGATAAATACACTTCTATTATTAGTTTATGCCAGTGCTTCCTAAATATTTCCACATCATAAATCCTACGTGCTCCAATGCTCACAGCTAATGCTGTATCATTTATTCGTAGCATGGCCCTTTACATTCCCATATCTATAATAAGCTTCTTCAAATTCCTTCAACAACTTGGAACCAGGTGCACTCAAGGTCCTCCTTTTTCACAAATGTTCAGTTCATGTCTGAACCAACCTGTCTGCTAGGCCAGTCTTTAACCTTTCTTTGTCGCGATCAAATCAGCCAGTTGGTCCCCATCATTTTATGCCTCATTCGACCCCTTATTGAGCCTAGTGTCATACAAAAGACACTATACTTCTATTTACTTCTATGTATGCCTGTTGTCGTTCTTTTAAATGCTTGAAGGATAGAACCATTTACCTCATGCTGAAAATGTCATTTTGCAATAGGGCAGATATGTTACTAGTGCATTAACTTGATTATATTACTGTTTCCTTTTTCTAATGACACTTTTGATGACCAATGTTACAAATCTGTTTTGTTGCTCTGCTCTTTGCTGAATTCTGTTTCAGATTACATGGATTTAAATTGCCATTTTATAAGCGCCTTCTGATCTTCTTCTTGCTCTGTATCATGCAGTTCACTGAAGAAGGAACTGGGCAAAAGGATCATCTGAGCTCTGATGATGAAGAGCTTGCAGAGGATGAGGAAAACAGCAGTGAAATCAGTGATGCTGTACCTTTGAATTTAAATTCCTTGCATTTGACAGATCAGGTACCAAAGAAGCTCAGATGACTTAGAAAATAGCTAAAATTGCACGAAATTTACTAAATGCCGAAGAACGACTAAACCCAAACTAGTAACTGGTACTCAGTAACCTGAATCTAGAATATTATTGGGTTAGTGTCCCAAATTGGACCATACAAGCTTATTGCACCTTATTGTTCCTGCCTGTAGGATTTGATTTTAAATTGATTCAAGTTTGATATGTATAACATGCAATACGACCATTTATTAAGAACTTGTGCTACATATTCTGCATGCCAGTTTGTTATTTATATTACCTTGAGTTAGTTATTGATGAGTTATATTATAAAAGTTATTGAAACAACAGTATTGTAAGGACCTTGTGTATGCATGTAGAAAGTCTTGACTTTCCATTTTGCTAAAACCAGTGCAACAATGACTGAAGACAATGAAGTTATGATGTTAATTAATCTGGAACCATAAGCTTGATTCAGATTGAACAAAGTTCTCAAGCTGAAAATTTGAATTCTTTTAAGCATATAAAAGAAACAACAATAGTGGAAGTTGTATTAAGGATTACCATTTAAATTTCTATAAGGATCCAAATTAAGATCAGACCTTATTAGAGAATTGCTCCTGATTGCAAGTCTTCGAAAAATATAGGATCGAAACCCAAGTGGGAGCATGATATGTTTTACAGGTCTGGATGTGGATATTCCATGGATCTAATATGTATCTGACCCATTTACAGACTTGCATAAATCTAAAATACGATGATTTGCCATGAATGATGTGAACTAAGACTGAGCTGGAACTTTAACGTTTACTAAAGATGTTGCTAGAAATTCATTTGGAGGTTGAGATTTCTTACTGAGGACATTTCTAATTATAACACTAGTCATTGCACACCTTTTTCTTGTTATGAACATATTTATATGAAACAACATTTGCATAACATGGATTGTGCAGCATGATTTATCAGAGAGCTGTGGTGACAAGGATGCTGAGGAGGAACTTCATCATTCTCCCAAATTAAGCGATACGATCAAAGCTGAAGATGACCATGCAAGGGAGGTTTGTGAATTGTGATTTTAATCTGTTGCCAAATATGGAAGTAATATCGTGGTTTTGTGTTATCACATCCTTTTGTGAATTATGATTCATGTCGACTTTTACAGCATGAAACCACGGAAAGATCAGAGGAGGATTCTGTTTTATGTAATACCATCACAAGCAACAAGGATGAAACTTCACCGTCAGGAGAGAAGGTGCTGTCTTTGATACTAAAACTCATTTATACATGCATAAATTGATCCTTTTTTTTTTCCTTTTTTTAGCTTACTATCAAGTTTAAATGTGTAGTAACTGTACTCCCTGTTTGGGGTTTTATTATTCTGTTATGATTAAATACATTGGAAATATGCTGGCATGTGACCAGTGGCTTGTGCTTGAGGTTAAATTTGCAGGCACTTTTGGCTGGCATATTTCTTTATGTTTCCTACTCATCTGTTCTCTCTTGTGCTACCTCTTAAGTGTAGTTGGATTCCTTTTAATCACTTAATCCTGGATCTCATCACATTCATGGAGCATGTGATTATGACAATGATGTTGTAAATTAGTATCATCTATTTAATTATTAGAGTAAGTAAAAAATGATGAACAAGTGATAATTCCTTGTTAATATGCATTTTCAGGCAATACATTCTTTTCCCATGGCAAGCAAGTGGGAGATGGAAGTAGAAGCATAGTCAAATAAGAATACTTTGGTGTAGGGGTTCATATGCTCAGTGAAATTAGTCCTTTTCTAGGATATTTTAGGAAATGTTTTTTTTTATTTCATGATAAAATGCATATCTTCCTCATCTGCAAGTCATCTTTTGCAAGACTTGCCTTCCACACATATTCTGATATTATTAATACAAAAATCTATTTCCAGTAGTTGGGTTGCAATTTTCCAATTACATCTGCACCTTGTTGACTACTCGTACATATGTTCCTTTTGATTTTCCTTATTTGAAATGGCTATTGTAATGTTCTGAAACAACTCTTATATTTTCTGAAACAATTCTCGTCTCCATACATTTGAATTCTCCTAAACAAATCTTGTTTTGTGTCACATATTATATCTTATACATGCATTACAACAGCAAAGTTGTTTTAAACAATTTACCTCCTTAAAACAACTTGCACTTTTATTCAATCTGTTCTACACGTATTATGTACAGTTTTCCATTGGTTGCAATGAGTTACTCCTAGAAACTTACAGAAGTTCGAAAATCTAGTTTCCCAAGCCTCCTCTCTTATCTCACACAAAGTAAAAGAAAAATATAGCCAAAAAATGAGTTCAACATGGTTGTCTCTTGTTACCCATCATTTAGCTAGAAACTAGTTAGAATTATAAGAATTCAAAGCTGAAGTGGAGTATAATTAACTTCATGAACTTCTGGGAAATAATTAACTTTATGAACTTGGATTGCAAAGATCCAGCATGGAATCTCTGCATTTATATGCCTATATATGTATGTGTGTGTTTCACCATCAATGGGATCCATTTTAAATTTTGATGGATATCCTTGGAGCCTTGCTTGGTTGAGCTTTGTAGATTTTATAGTTTTTATTCATAATGTCATCGTTATGATATGCTTTTTGTTGTTTAACTTTAATTTAGATATTTGATGGAACTAAAGCATGTTTGCTCCATGGGATTTGCTGGTCTGTCTAAATTGGAATGTATGTTGTTTCAGGAGGATGGTGGTGAGCCAGATGAAAGTGATCCTGCGCTGATGAAGCGCTTGAACAGGCAGAGGAAGCGGGCTATAGCAGCTGCTAAGGGTGGGCGGAAGGCTTTGTCTTCAAGAAATTCTACAAGGACAAGGGTGGCAAGTCCTCCCACAATTCAAAAATCCAGAGGCAAGCGTGCAAGTGGTAACATATGGATTTTGACCGGTCTCACATGAATCACAAGTAGAATGCCAGCAGAGTGGATTAATCCATTGGCACAGCAATATTGCAACGAACCTTCACTTGTAGTCCCTACGGCAGGAAACTCCTGTATTTTTATGAGTATAGGTGCAAATATTCAATTATACATAGGAATTTTGCTTGGTGAAAGAGGGATGCGTGGTTTTCGGTTTTCTGTAACGCCATCCTGACCCAAAAAAAGAGCAGAAACTTGAATCACATTTTGCTTGGAGATTGTTTCAAGTAATTTATTTGTTTTGAGTTGCTTGCTTGAAATTTAACTTCTGCATTGTCTTTAATTGTTGCCAGATCCGTCGGTCGCTTTAGTGTGTGAATGAATTATTCATCACCTTTTATGAGGTTTCAGCTCCTGGTGACCAAGTCGTGAACTCAAACCATGCTAACGATGAAATCATTTGATGATCAACTCATTAAGAAAAAAAGTGGAGAAAAAAGAGGAAAAACAAAAAATTTGGAGCTATTTGGCGATTGCTGTTAGCACCTCATGCATCAGCCTTCTGTTTGGTTTTTCCTTTTATCCGATATTTGTTTTGAAGCAATAATCTAAGTCTCGATGGATCAGAAGCTGAAATTTCATTCTGTTTCGATTATAATATCATAATATTAATTTTAAATCGATCAAATTTATCATAAAATATATATTTATATAATTTTAAATTTAAAACATTTAAAAATTAAATAAAGCACTAAAATTTTTGTTAGTAAAAAACAGTCCAAGCATTCAGTATCCCATCCCGTGAAAAAAACTGGATACGTATGACCCATGGTTTACGGATGCAAACATTCCTAAATTAAATCATGAGACGGAGTTATAAAGGGAGAGTAAGTTGCTAAATGACCAGATGATAAAGGTTTCATCCAGGATACTCTCTCCAAATGGTGAAGAACTAGCTGCATGTTGCGCATGTGTAGCTTTTTTTTTTTTTTTTTCAATCATCCCCAACCCCAACTTGTTGCTTTTTATCATGGTTCGCATCTAGAGCCAAATCAAAATAAGATAAACAAGAAGAGGTTTTGGCTTTCAATGTTCCTTCCACAAACCGTTAATGCAGTGTGCCGAAGGGTTTAACGTATCATTTTGGATTTTGATTCCAATTACGTGGAGTATGAATTTGGTTAATTTCGAAGTTGCTATCAGTCGAGAGAGAGAGAGAGAGATTTAACGCCAAGGAATTAAAAACAGGACTGACTCAACCTGCTCTCAAGAAACCAACCACTTTAGTAGAACGTAGCAAGCTTCGTAGCACCTGCATTATTTATCCTTTCTATCTCTATACCAGCAATAACACGAGCAAAACTTACATACACCACCGTATCTTGATCACAGATGGCGAGGGGCACTCTCAGAGAAAACTACGAGGATCGTGGCATTTTAAGTTTGGCTCTATAATTTACAATATTTATTGTTGCTATTTAAGCAATGGGTCACTGGAGCGGTTTGCTGCAACAGCTGGGTCATCATCTCCACTCTTCCCCTCTTCCTTCTGCCCATCCAATTTCTGCATCTCAATCTTGACAGAAGGCTCTGTTGAACTATGGCTTGATTCAGTACGCCCATTGCCCATTCTTGCCCCCCTCCGCTTCTTTGCTTTCTGAGCCCAGCCAACAAGGCCCTCTTGCACATGCTCTTCAAATATGGCCCTCTTGAAGTAAGTCCCCATCTTAAGAAGAAAAAAAAAAAAAAAACAGGTCAGCAACTTACCTAATAATTCACTAAAATAAATAATTTGATACAATGCTTACCTGTGTAACAATGGCATACAGTGGTAGAGTACTATAGCTGCAGAGAAGTTGGATAATGACCCTGTCATGAAAGTTCAAGAATATCCCATGTTTGGTTAAAATAATAGCATTCAGAAACCACAAAAAAAAAAGGTTGAGAGGTTGCTAGCTACCCAATCACAAGTCTGGGAATGATAAAACCAACTTGACCCATGATGCAGGAATCAAAGCCATAAGCAGTCTGAATGGGAAAAAAATATCATTAGCAGTCTGTAGTTTCTACATTGTTAGCAGGTTATTAGTTTGTCCAGTAAACACTGGACAGCTAAACCCTAAACCCTACCACTGCAAGCAGATAAATCAATATGCTAGGCTAAAAAATATAGTTATGTATGGTCTCGAGGGGGAAAAAATTACTTCTGATCTATCCTCAAGGAAAAAAGGGTGCAAGCGTATATGGATACAAAGTGTGAAGAATACTGATGAAGTTTCTGTTTGATATAAAGAGTGCATCTTGTTTATCCATTAATCTCAATAACAAATGCAAAACTAACTAAAGTTTTCATGCTGCTTACCAGTATCCAGAAGAAGAATGCAATCTCGAAGGCATTTTGAAAGAGGATAAAGTGAATCAAGAACAGGACAATACGTGGCCGGCCGAACCAAAAGTGATCATCTGATG
>UESW01000194.1:0-61059 GCA_900491605.1 Calamus simplicifolius | reverse complement strand
GGTCGAAGGCTATTTACCCTTTGTTTTACCTTCTCATTCATTCGGCGCGTCGTGGCACCGCGGTCAATTAATTAACGCGCAATTTTCTTGTGAAATGTGTTAAAACGATCTCAAAGCCATGCAATGTCGGAGCTTACCTAAATGAACCGCCGTTGATCTTGTCCCACACCATTGAATGATCGGCGTTGGCCGGGTTCACCTTATCCCAGTGCAAGGGCTTCAGCCGCTTGGGCCCGCCGTCCGACGCCGGTGCCGGTGCAGGTGGCGGCCTGAAGGATGAACTGGAGGCCCCGTTTCTGCCACGAGGTGGCGGCGGAGGACCTGGTGCCCTGGGCGGCGGAGGCGGCGCATTTGCCTTCATTACCGGCGGTGGAGGTGGCGGTGGAGCCGGTGCCCTGGGCGGTGCAGGCGACGCAGGCAATGCATTTGATTGCATCGCCGCCGGTGGGGGGGGCGGCGGAGCCGGTGCTCTGGGTGGCGGAGGCGATGCATTTGGCCTCATCGCTCCCGGTGGAAGTGGCAGCGGTCCGGGAGGCAGAGGTGGAGGCGATGGCGATAGCGGTGGCGGCGACGGCGGACTGGGTAAACCGGCGGGCCTCGCATGTGCCACCGAATCGACGGCGACCACCGAAAACGTCGAGGACGAGCTCTGGCTCGAAATCCTCTGTTCATGGGAGACCTGTGAGGACGAACTGACGGAACCAATTGGAAGCAAAGGGGATTCTTGAATCCGACGGTCGTTTCTACGGTCCCGACCAGGGTTGTCTTCTTCATGCCGGTCCGATGGTTCCAGCGCGTGGTTGCAGTGACGGCACCATTTCTGGTCCTCCTTATTGAACTCCCTCCAATAGATTGCGTCGAGGCCATTCTCGTCCACGATCAGGCCCTTAGGCCCAAGATTCGCCTTGGAGCGCTGCCGCTCTGGACGAAAGCTTTTACGGGAGTCGATGATTTGCGCCTGGCGGCGCCGCTTGCCGGTCCACCGATGGAAGGCGAGGAAAAGGAGCCCGGAGAGGAAGAAGCTGCTGGCTGCGGTGGCAACGACAGCGGTGGCTACTTTGCCGTTGCCTTTGTCGTTCGAGGGAGGCACGGCTGATGGTTGGACGGGGGGAGGCTGCGGTTGCGATGGCGGCGGCGGCGGCGGCGGCGGCGGCGGTGTAGGTACCAAATTGGGGAAGGCCGGCGAAGAAAGGGAGGGGAAGAATGTTTCAATATTTCTGTTCGGAGGAGGAGATGGAGGAGGAGGAGAATTGGATTGAAGAAGACGTCTCTGTGGAGAGGAGGGAGAGAAGGGACGAGAGGCCGATGCTGCTGTACAAATTAGAAAGGAAGAAGATAGGAGGAGGAGGAGGGAGAGAGGAAGCCATGTCCCAGGAATCGCGCCATGGAGATGAACGGGAAGGCACGCAGAGAGATTTCTCCGAGAGAAGAGAGGGGGGCATAATGGTGTTGGCGACTCGGTTCTATGCGCTTGTTTGTTTTAGGTGGGGGCGTGGGTGGAGTGCCTTGTTTTCGTTTACTTACTCGTTTTCGTTGACGGGTTCAACCGCTGGAGTTGTTGCTTTATGACGCGGGTGGTGGGTTGGCCTGGGTTTATCCCATTTCCTGGCTGGGTCCTTCGTTTAAAACGCCAATTATTCCCATTCCAGAGGGATTATTTTATTCCAGATGATGCGGTGAGTGTTTGGTATTTTGCAATAACTGAAGACGGTAATATTGCAATCTGCAACGAGGAGGTCGCCTCTGCTGGCTTACTCCGTCCAACCTCTGAGTTGGTATGCAACGAACCTTGGAATACTTTTTTTATATAATCAAAATACAGCGGCATGATGGTAATTTTAATTATGGAAAATCACGTTAACTACGACAGATTTACTATATAATAAAGATTTGCTAAACTAACATTGAAGCAGCCTAGTTTTTCTAGTTTATTCCTCTATTTTCATGCTAATTTAGCACGTAATTTTATAAGTTCAACACTGTATGTCATGACGTATGAGAGAATTGGTACAATTCTTAGGCCCGATTGACCCAGTAATTTTGCAGAACGAGAAGTCGCACATTGCAATGGAGATTTTTTATTTTTTATTTTTTTTTGTTACCAGATCGGAAGCCAGAGCACTTTTATAATATATCACAGCTCTTGCATGAAACAGAGAGTGGTAACGTTTCTACGGCGTGATAAAATCAAGTTCGCTCGTTCTTCCACGAACCCTCTGACTTTATCTTGTTTGCTTTTATAAATCCACAAGGAAAGCTGGGACTCGTTAAAACTTAAAAGCGTTAGTTGGTTTGGTACAAGGAATTAGAAAAAAAAAAGCACAGAAACTTCCACCTTCCCTCTTCGTCACCTCTCCTCTTGTCAGAGCCTACGCGACGTAAAATTTTGAGGCTATTATCTATTTATCTTTCACCTATCAGAACTATTATAATATTCTCTCTCTCTTTTTTTTTTTTTTTTTCCTTTTCCTTTCTTCGTACAGAGTAGTCATAAATTAGTAACATGCGACAGCAGATCACGGTAGGTAAAATTTCAACTCAGGTTGCAAACACTGACACAGTCTGCCTTTTTTTTCCAGAGGGTCCAGAAATGTTCCAATTGAGAAGAGCCCTGCTCTTGCCCCCACCTTATCCCCAAAGTATACCTCTGGTGTTGTTTGAGCAATTAGCAATGTTAGAAGGAAAAAGTCTTTGCGCATAGGCCAGCGCATAAAGTGTTCATCAAATATAATTAATTATGTATTTATATTATGATATGTACTATATGCATTGTGGTCAATGAATCATGATGCATGCGATAGCATGAATACAAAATTAATTCGCACGTCGATACATACTTTATATATCAGAAGCCAATGCATAAAATCTTTTTCATATTAGATTATGCATAGAGAAAATTCTAACAAAACAATCATGAGTATCCAAATGAGTACCTTATTGAAACTCTTCAACTATGATAAGAAACTTTATTCTTCTTGAGCAAAGACTATGTATAATCTCAATTTTTCGCTCCTTTTTTTTCGATTGCTTCCTGTTGAGGGAAAAATCGTCACATCAATAATCGTGCAAAGGTTAGGATCAACCTAACTCCCGCTTGCTGTGCGATACCTGCTAGGGATGGGTCAGCCTCAGTGGATCGAGGCGCCTTAACCCCTCAGCGAGCCAAGATTCCCAAGGCACGGATCCCCATCTCTCGGTCTCACCGAGCTATCCCGTCTCTCGGTCTCAACCGAGCTATCCTTATCTCTCGGCCCCAGCCGAGCTATCCCTGCTTTCTCAGGCTATCCTTGTCTCTCGGCTCAGCCGAGCTATCCTTGTCTCTCGGCCTCAGCCGAGCTATCCTCTCTCGGCCTCAGCCGAGCTATCCTGTCTCTTGGCTCAGCCGAGCTATCCTTGTCTCTCGGCCTCAACCGAGCTATCCACATCTCTAGCCCAGCCGAGCTATTCCTATCTCTCGGTCCTGGCCGAGCTATCTGTTATGCCTCGGCCAAACTCAGGCGCTCAAGCACCTCCGCGAATCGCGCGGAGAGTTCAAATTCGTAGATTCCAAACAGAAATCATGCCCGAGAGTGGCCTAGGACCCGCGAGAGTGGCCTAGAGCCATGGAGCCTACGCAATCGCCAAGTCTCGAGGCATCAACCAGCTCTCCCAGCCATCGATCCTCTAACCAACAAGATGCGAATCTTATTGACCTCATAACAAACTGGATTCGAATCCTAACGATTTGGACCCATGGCGCCCCAAGGAATCAGGTGATCCTCTATAAGTAGGGCCATCTCCCGGCTCTCAGTATGCGCACTGGCTTACTAGCCTACCCTCCTCTACTTCTCTTACCCTCTTTCCGCCATTAACTCTGCTCAGAGCTCTCAAAAGGCCGCCCCTGGAGAGACTCTTCAGCGAGAGCCTTCTCCTCTCGTTTGTTGATTGCCGATCCCGCTGACTTGAGCATCGGAGGGTCTTCCACGGAGGGCCACCCCCAATGCCTCTCGCATGAGGACTGTTTTAGGTCCGCCCAGGAGGGAGCCCGATCGCCTGGGTCGGAGGATGGATTTCAGCAGCAACAAATTGGCGCTAGAGGAAGGGTCCTCAAGTCCCATAAACTTGTGATCCAGAGACAAGGATCTCGATCTGAAAGAGAACCTCTCCCATGGCCAATCGAAGAAAGGCTATCTCGAAGTTCGGATTAGGTTGCCTCCCAAAGACCTGATCCGATGAGCAGCGTAGCCGCTACCGCCACCAGTGGAAACCCATCGCCATCGGCGGCCCCAGTGACCCAGGACCATTTGCCTCGCTGGTTCAGTAGGTCCAAGCTCGACCCACTGATCCAGGGGCGCTTCGAAGCCCCCCATCCAGCTGCACCTACCCCACATCTTCCTGAGAAGAATGCAGCCCCGCTCATCCAGCGATCTCTTCTTCCGGCCCGCATGGGGTAGCAGACCCCCCTGCCGCCTAAGGAAGCTGAGCCACCCCCAAGGGGTATGAGGCAAGGATCTTCCCCGATCTCGGCGGGCCCTATCTCTCTCTCCGGTGATCTCTCATCATGATTCGACACCGTCTCATTTCTCTCCTCGCCCAGCTCCTCCGCCGTGCCTGAGGAGATCCGCCAACAGCTCCGGGAGATGCGCCAGGAGTTGGATGCCGCCAAGCAGCCCACCCGCTCCAGCATAAGGCGAGCAGGGCATTCCCTTCTCTAAAGGATCATGGAGGAAGTGATTCCCTCCCATGTCAAGCTGCCGCCATCGAGCCCTACCTTGGAGCCTCCGATCCTGACGACCACCTCAGCAGCTTTCGATCGATCATGATGTTCCAGGGCATCAGATGCGATCCTCTGCCGCCTTCCCATCCACCCTTAGGGGATCGATCGAACCTGGTTCAATGCCTTGAAACAGGTTCTGTTGGTTCATTTGACGAGCTGAGCTGCCTCTTCATCAGCCAGTTCGTCAGCAGCCGTCGTCATCGACGGAGATCTGACTCCCTCTCTGAGGTTAAGCAGAGAGAGGGGAAGTCCTTGAAGAAATATCTCGGCCGTTTCAATACGGCCATGCTGGAGGTGGACCACCTTAATCATGAGGTGGCCATCTCCGCCCTAGCAGGCAGAGTGTTGAAGGAGAGTGACTTTTACCTAGCGCTGGAGGTTAGCTACCCTCTGAACCTCTCCGACATGATGGCTCTGGCAGACAAATATGCCAGAGTTGAGGAATCGCGGAGAGCTGCCCGCACCGAGTTGACAAGGAAGAAGGAGCCCAAGGGCTCAGATAAGCACCGATCCACCCGCCAGCCAAGCCCGCCTCGTCGCCAAAGGGTTCCTCCGCCACCAAGGAATACCCGGAGCCCGCTAGGAGATTCAACCGGTTCACTCCGCTCACCGCTCCAAGGGCGAGATCCTCATGGAATAGAGCACCAGCTCCCCCGACCACCTCTCTCGAGGGAATGCGGCCCGAGAGACCCCCCAAGTATTGCCGCAACCAGGACCATGGCCACGACACTGAGGAGTGCTGGCAGTTGAAGAACGAGATTGAGAGACTCATCCAGCGGGGCAGGCTCGATCAATTCAGGAGAGCGCCCGAGCCGAGAAACGGGGGCGACCGCCAGCCTGAGCCCCAGCAGCCTCCTCCTCCAAATCCTCTGGTCGCTGGCCATATCAATGTGATCGAGGTAGTCGGTTGTCCGTCGAGCCGGCGGGACGATGAAGAAGGTTCAGCGCCAAAGAAAGCGCGAACCAACGAGCTCTCCTTCTCCGACAGCAACCTCCAGGAGATACATTCCACATGATGATGCGTTGGTTGTATCCCTTAATTTGAACAATTATGATGTAGACCATCCTTATTGATAGTGGGAGCTCTGTCAACGTTTTGTATCTTGATGTGTTTGTGAAGATGAAACTGCTTATGGAGAATCTCGAGCCATGGACTCCACCCTAATGGGGTTCACCAGCGATGTTATCACCCGAGGGGGTCGTGACCTTGACGGTCCGCGCGGGAGCTTGGCCCAGTGTTGCCACTGTTCATGCAGATTTTTTGGTGACCAAGCTTCGGTCGCCCTATAATGCGATTTTTAGGAGACCCGGCCTGATGTCCCTGAAAGCCGTTGTCTCCATCCCGCACCTAGCAATGAAGTTCCCTACTGGATGGGGAGTGGGAGTAGTTCGGGAAATCAAGCTGTAGCTCGGCAGTGCTTCGTCACCAGCCTTCAGTCCAAGCTGCCCGAGGTTGACGGGCTGGATGCTCGGGAGGACTTTGCCGAGCAATGAGGAGAACCAGCCGAAGAGCTGGAGGAGATACCACTGGATGAAGCTTGGCCCGACCGAACCATAAGGATCGGGTCGTTGCTGAAAGGGAAGCCCCGGTTGGAACTGATAGACTTTCTCTGAAGGAATGCTGATGTCTTCGCCTGGTCAGCCTCTGACATCCAGGGATCAGCCCAGACGTTCTCGTCCACGTCTTAATGTGGACGAAATGTCCCGGCCCGTGAAGCAGAAGAAAAGAAGCTTCGCCCCCGACCGGCAAAGGGAAATTGAGGAAGAAGTTAACAAGCTCATCAAGGCAAACTTCATTCGGAAGGTAAATTATCCGAGCTGGCTGTCCAATGTTGTCATGGTGAAGAAGTCGAACGGTAAATGGCGGATCTGCATCGACTTCATCGACCTTAATAAAGCATGCCCAAAGGATAGCTTCCCTCTCCCTCGGATCGACCAGCTTGTGGATGCCACTTCGGTCATCAGATGTTGACCTTCATGGACGCATATTCAGGCTACAACCAAATCCGAATGGCCCCGAAGATGAAGAAAAGACCGCCTTCATAACCGAAGGTATTTATTGCTACGTTTATGCCTTTCGGTCTGAAAAATGCATGTGCTACTTACCAAAGGCTGGTAAACAAGGTCTTCAAGGAGCAAATCGGTCGGAACATGGAGGTGTATGTTGATGACATGCTGGTCAAAAGCAGGAAGCATCCCAGCATATTGAGGATCTCTCTGAGAGCTTCATGACGCTCCGAAAATACGGATGAAGCTCAACCCAACGAAGTGCGCCTTTGGTGTCAACTCTGGGAAGTTCTTGGGCTTCATGGTTTTTCAGCGGGGCATTGAGGCCAACCCGCAGAAGATTCAAGCCCTTCGGCAAATGGCACCCCCAACATTGTCAAAGAGGTCCAGCGCCTAACTGGAAGAATCGCGGCCCTCAACCGCTTCGTGGCTCGGTCGGCGGAGAGGTGCCTTCCATTCTTTAAAGCTCCGATCAGCCAAGAATTTCAATGGTCTACTGAATGTCAAAATTCATTCGAGGACCTCAAGAGATATCTCGGCTCTCCACCCCTCCTCAGCAGTCCCAATCCAGGAGAAATATTATTTCTATACTTAGCAGTTTCAGAAGGCGCAATTGGCTCGGTGCTGGTCAGAGAAGAGAACAAGACCCAAAAGCCGATCTACTATGTCAGCAAGCTGCTCCGAGACGCCGAGACAAGATACACCCGAGTTGAGAATTGGTGTTGGCCCTGATAACGTCGGTTCGGAGGCTACGACCATATTTCCAGGCGCACTCTGTGATGGTCCTTACCGACCAACCCATCAAGGCGGTGGTGCATCGCCCGGAGACATCAGGAAGAATGGCCAAATGGGTCGTCGAATTAAGCGAACATGATATCCGGTACCAACCTCGCCGGCCATCAAAGCAAGGCTCTGGCTGATTTCCTCCCGGAGGATGGCTTTGCTCGGACTCTTCTGAGCATCCAGAACCTGGCGCCCTATGGCTGCTCCATGTCGACGGATCATCTAATGCTAATGGCTCCGGCTGGCTTGATCCTCACCAGCCCAGAGGGGGCGACGTTCGAGTATGGCGTTCGCTTCTCCTTCCCAGCCTCCAACAATGAAGCCGAATATGAAGCTCTGCTTGCTGGACTCTGAATCGCCCGATCTTAAAGTGGCAAAGCTGAATGCCTTTACCGACTCTAGTTGGTGGCCGGTCACGTGCGGGGCGAGTTCGAGGCCCGGGAGCCAAATATGATTCATTATCTCCAAAAGGTGCGGGACTTGCTTTCCCACTTCTCTGAATTTGAAGTTGTCCAGATCCCAAGATCCGAGAATGCCCGCGCCGACCTATTATCTCGGCTGGCAACCACGGAGTCGATGGATTTGAGCGGAAGTTTCCCCTGGAGACCCTGGAGAGGCCTAGCATCACGGAGGCAGACCGAGTGATGCAGATCGAGGCCGAACCATCCTGGTTCGACCCCATACTAAGGTATCTTAAAGAAGGGTCGCTCCCAGCCGACCGAAAAGAAGCAAGGAAGCTGAAAATGTAAGCCACCCACTATGTGCTGATCGACGACCAGTTGTATAAGCGGTCCTTCTCCATGCCACTGCTTAAGTGCCTTCGCCCATCTGAAGCTGATTATGCTCTCGGAAGGTACATGAGGGAATTTGGGCAACCATCTGGGGAGCCGGTCCTTATGCCACAAGGTGCTGCCCAAGGGTACTATTGGCCTACCATGCAAAAAGATGCTGACGACCTTGTCCGAGCTTGTGACCCATGTCAGAGACATTTTAGCATCCAGAGGCTCCCTCCGCCAGTTTGGTCCCTATATCCTCCGCTTGGCCCTTTGCTAAGTGGGGGATGGATATTCTTGGCCCTTTTCCCCTCGCCAATGGACAAAGAAAGTTCTGTTTGTCGCCATCGACTACTTCACCAAGTGGGTGGAGGCGAGGCAATTGCCCAAATAACTGAAGCTCGGGCCAGGGACTTCGTATGGAGATCCATTATCTGCCGTTTCGGCCTTCCGCACACTATTATCACGACAACGCAAGCAATTTGACAACCCAAAGTTCGAGATTTCTAAGGAGCATGGAATCTGCCACCGCCTTACGTCGGTAGGGCATCCGCAAGCCAACGGAGAGCCGAAGTAACTAACCAACCCTACTTCAAGGGATCAAGGCTTGGCTTGCCAGAGCCCAAGGCAGATGGGCGGGAACTTCATCACGTCCTATGGGCCTACCGCACCACCCAGAGAATCCCCACTGGAGAGACCCCATTCCGGATGGCCTTCGGCACGGAAGCCGTCATCCCTGTGGAGATAGGACTTCCTTCTCCACAGTGGAGAGCTACTCGGAGGAAGCTAACGACGAGCAGCTCCGTACCAATCTTGACCTGGTGGAAGAAATCAGAGAGAAAGCTCGAATCAAGGTTGCGGCATACCAGCAAAGAGTGGCTCGTTATCACGCCTCCAGAGTCAAAGGAAAATCCTTCTCACCCGGTGATCTTGTCCTTCGGAAAGCATCCGTCTTCAAACCGCTGGAGCAAGGAAAGCTGTCTCCAAATTGGGAAGGCCCTATCAAGTGGCGGTCGTCGGACCTGGCACCTACAGCTCCAGGATCTGGGCGGGAAATCTATTCCCCGAACTGAATTTGGACAATCTCCGCATATACTATCAGTAGGTACGCTTTCTATAGACTTGCCCCATTTGCAGCTTTGGCATCTTGTTTCTATTATTCGCGGCATGACCGCTACAATCATTTTTTTAAAAAAGTCATAATAGAAAATAGATGCTGCTTACGCACCCATTCTCGGCACAACCGAGCTATCTCCGCACCTCGGCTGGGCCGAGTCTTGAACTAAATCTCCATACCTCAGCTGGGCCGAGTCCATTTCACAAAGACTTGGTATGGCCAAGTACCCCCAGTGCGGCTGGGGGCCAAGTGATCTCAAGCCTTTGGCCGGATTCGGGCAGCTTACAAGCCCCGGCCGGACCAGTGATCTCCAAAGCTCCATCCGGATTCGGGCAGCTTACAAGCCCCAGCCGGATCGAGTGATCTCCAAAGCTTTATCCGGATTCGGGCAGCTTACAAGCCCCGGACCAGATGATAAAGAAACTTCATCCGGATTCGGGCAGCTTACAAGCCTTGGCGGACCAAATGATAAAGAAACTTCATCCGGATTTGGCAGCTTACAAGCCCCGGCCGGGTCAAACGGCGCCGAAGCCTCGGCTAGAGCCGGTGCGCGTCTATCCTCGGTCAAACCGAGTGATATCTCCGTACCTTGGCAGGGCTAAGTAAAACACCGAAAAGTCTCGACAACCACCGAATGATATTCTTAAGCCTCGGCAACAACCGAGCGATATCCTTAAACATCGGCAACAACCGAGCGATATTCCTAAACCTCGGCAACAACCGAGAGATGTTCTTAAACCTCGACAACAACCAGTGGTATTCTGAAGCCCCGACCACAACCGAGTGATGTATTATCTGAAACCTCGGTCAAGTCAAATGACGTACTCATAAAATGTTATCGGAAGCTCCGGCCTAGGCGAGTGATCTCTCAAACACTCTGACGCAACTAAGATGTCCTATTAAACCTCGGCAGAAGCAAACAACCTTCTTCTGCTCAACAGTTAAGACACACGAGCTATCTCTCTCCAAAGAAATACCTGCTCCGTTCTACAAGCGAGATCTTGCTCACCACATGGGTTCACAAGACCGCCCAGGTCTATCTCTGACCCAAGCAGGGATAAATGCTTTTCTCCACTGGGGACCGAATGTCGGTCTTAGCAAAACAAGGTAGCAAAACATGCTACAACACGAAAAGCGTGATATGGGTGTAGCAACTCTCAAACATAATTCCAGTGAAAAAGAAGCAGGTGATAAAAGAAGAAAGAATAAAACTTTCTTTATTTCTTCATCAATGAAAAAGAGTTGCAACCTCCTGGGAGGTATTACAAGTGCATCATAGCACAGGAAATAAAATCGAGTAAATTGGCCAAACTGCTTCAGTCAGCTTCGGTTAATAATGATGTTTCGGCATTTGACCCAAGAGATCAGACAACCAATCAGCTCGCCCTGAACCACCGACTAAGGCCGAGCCGGTCTCCTACGGGTCCTCTGGATTGGTGAAGAGATTCAAGAACAGAAGGAAGACCCGTGGATGCTGATGCTGAGGATGTGTCCCCCCCAAGTGGGATGCTGGCTGCTGGACACTGCCCGACCATGAAAAGCGGAACAAGCAGACCAGCACTGCTTTCAACTCTCTCTTCACAGGAAAAAGATTCCCCAGCGGATGAGCTAAGGGAACCAGCCCGAGGGAGAAGGAAAAGTCGTGCGTACTACGGGGGTACATGTGCACTTCCTACCCTGCGACCCCCGTAGCAAACCACAAAGGACACACAGGAAGCGCATATGTACACTCTCCATGTGATCTCTGCAGACCTCCTGTGCGCTCTCCATATGATCTCGAAATTCTCCCTTGAGGACGGTCTGCTCTTTAGCAACTTCTTCATCACCCCAGCTATCCGGGGAAGACGACTTGCAAAAGAAAGCTCATTTTCTCCCCCTCAACCTAGGGGACACAGACATCTTGAAAACTTTCACAACTCACAAAGAAGAAAGCCTTGGGAGATAGCCAAGCACGGCCCCCTCCTCCCATTTTATAGGCAAACGGACCGGGAGCAGCTATTAGAGCGGAAAGCCCCGAGATTCAAAATGCCCTAGCCACACTACCATGTGGCATCCAAGATGAAAAGAGCGCTCCTCGAAGCGCGCCAAACGCGTTACCCATGCCGTGATGTACACCAGAAGATCCTCCTCTGATCCCGAATCAAAAGCCTTAAGTGCAGGAAATCGCCCGCCGGTCCTTGAGATACGGACAGGCCTGGGAAATCGCCCGATGAAAATGACGTGCTCCAATGACAAACGATTGCTTATGTCACACGCTAAGAGGGCCTACATTGGAAAGAGCCGACGAATAGATGACTCCGGAAAATAGCGAGGCATCCTTTTGCAGCTTGCAAAGCCGTACTATCCATTTCGGCAAAAAGAAGGTCAACTTGCCTTGGAAAAGATAAGGCATTGGCAGAGCAATAAAAAGGCGCAGAAGTCAAGTACTCCTCAATAAAAGCACATTGGTATCCCCTGCTCTGGCCCAACCGCCCATTATGTCTTGGCATGAACCGAGACATCGCCTTGTGCTTCAACTCAAAGCCAAGTTTGCCTCCATACTTCGGGCTAAACCGAGGTATCTCTTCTCGGTTCAATATAACGAGCGTTATGTTATGCTTCGATCCAGATCGAGATAGCTGCCCTTGCCTCAACAACTACGGAATGCTCCTTATGCTTCGGCAAGGCCGAATACACGCAATGCTCTGGCTGGAACTTACGAGTTCCGTTTACCTCGGTCAAAATGGGGACACCGAGCTCTAGCCTCGCTAAGATTACTAGAGATTCCCGGGAGGGTGATTCGTTTCGTAAGACCCGAACAATAAGGAAGAATGTTCCGGAGGTAATAGCAGGCACAAAAATTGCAAAAACTCTTTCATTCACCACAAAGAGAGAAACAAGAGGAAAAAAAAAGTACATGAGCCCTCACAAGGGCTTATCATTTTCTCCAGGCGCCATGAGCTTTCCCCGCGCTGCATAGCTGGCCCGGCCACTTGTCGTCGGAGAGACGCCACCTGCCTCTCAGCCGGCTGTTGTCTTGGCAGAGAGCTCGATCTCTCTTGTAGTAACGGCCAGATATTTCTCGGTCGTCTTTCGGAGTTGTTCACGATCTGCGAACAGTGAGGCTAAAACCTCCCCATCGATGGTTATTGTGGCACGGCCCCAAAGGCCCCCCTGCGGCCACTAACGCTGCCGCTTGGTGTCTCGGTCGGTCGCCCCTCACCTCTGGAAGCCATCTCAATATCCGAAAATCTGACGAGATCAACTGAAAAGATGATTAACGATGGCGCTCCCCCACTCGTTTTAAACTGCTCCTGATGGGCATCTCGATCGCCAGGACCATTAATTTGACACTACTACCATGGGATACGCCACGTGTCATCGCCTCAGCAGACGCTCATAGGAAATGAAGAGTTCCGCTCCCTCATCGAAGAGGATCATTAATAACTTTATGGCACTCGGGATGCGCCCCCTTTCTCGGGACCAAACCCCCTCCATTTGAATCATGTTACTTGAGGCTATATTCCTTACGTCCAAATTGTGCGCCGGACCGTCCGCGCCTCGGCCGAGCGTGCCAATCTTTACTTTGGACAAACCAAACTGTCCTATATGGTCCTAGTCCGAGCTATCCTTATACCTCGGTTTCGACCGAGACATTTACTCAAGTCCGAACTAAATCGGCCAAAGAGCGCGAACGAGTCATAACTTGTTCACAGTCGAAAGAAAAGCCTGAGACAAAAAGACTGGCCAAAAAGATAAACAAGTGGAGGCCAAGGACCCGTTCATTGATAATTTCAACCAAATTGCATATCTAAAAAAAAAATATACAAACGGCCCTCAAGGATCAGAGGCTGGATCATTCCCGGCAGTGTCCTCAACAATATTCAGGGAGGCTTTGCTCGTTCGCCCACTTCAAAAGTCATCATTGTTCCTTCGGCGGACAGGCTTGGGTGTCCTTCGGGAGCTGCAGCCTCACTAGAACCCAAAATATCATCAAGATCGACGTCTGAGATATCTTCGTACTCGGCTTCTTCAGCCCCTGGGTGCAGGCCTCAAAGGGTTCAACATCCAAAAAGGAGAGGTCCCATTCGGATGCTCCCGAGATATCCTGGTTTGGATCTCCTCCGTGCCAAGCTGAAAAGCCTTGGCACAAGTCGCATCTTGTTCGCCCCGAAGCATGGCGAATCGCCTTTTAGCCTCAACAACTTGGCTCCAGAGCGAGGCAATTTGCTCCTCAGTCTCGGTGACCCGCCCCTCGAGCTCGAGCTCCTCCGATGACTCGACCATTCTTCTTGCAGACTCTCTAATTGACCTTGGCCTTCGAGCCTCTCCTTCTTCATCTGCAAACGCAGGGTTAGTCGATGCAACAATGAGTAGGAAGATTAAAAAGACGATATCGTACCTCCTCCTCCTGCCAAGCTAATCTCCTGGTTAATTCCCCGATCTCGCCGAGGGCCCTCAGCTTGTCGGCCTTAACCAGCTTGACCCTGTCCTTGAGGTCGTTGATCCTCGACTGCCTGCTGCTGGCTTCTTCCTTGGACTGGGAGAGCTCGTTATCAAGCTTGGCCATTTTCTCCTGATGCCATCTGATCCGGTCATCCCTAGCAACAATGCAATGATTTAGCTGCCGGACCTTCTCCTCCGACTCGCCAAGCATTCTGTTCAGGCGATTCTTCTCGGCAGCTTCTCTCCCCAGCCTGTCTCGATCCTCATCGAGCTGTTTCCTAGCCGTTTCCATTTCTTCGCATATCTTGATGTGACCCACGATAACTCCAAGCATACTTTGTCATACTTCGCCCGAAGCCCATGTAGCTCCTCAACTTCGAGCCTTAATCTGGATGCGTCGTCGAGGGCGGCTTGATGCAATCCCCTCACCCTTGCCAAGTTCTTGTTGGCGGTGTCCAGGACTCACTCAAATTTGTCAGATGCCTCTGCTCGCAATGGAGCTCGGTACTGACTCTCTTGGCCTGGACGCTGGCCCCTGTCGCCAGGTTCAAGCGCCAGCACAATGCCCTAGTGATCAGAGCGCACTGCGAAACAAAACTCAAATAAGAACAAGGAAGCACGGTCAAGCTAATCAGAAAGCGCCCACTACTCTGGAATAGCAACTCACCCGGGAGGTGTAAGACCTGGCTAGCTCCATGAGGCGGAGTTGTTGATTTCAGGAAGGAGATGAATATCCTTCGCTGCGTTCCGTTGACCAAACGCGGCGTCGATAAGATCCAAGTCTGCAAACTCGTTCATCGAGGGACCCGCGCTCGGATACAGCGACTTCATCAAGCAGAGATGCCTCCTCGATGGTCGGATTAGAACTCCCAGGCTGCCCATCTGAGGGATCAGTCTGGGCAACCTCAACTGAGAAGCTTGCAATCTCCTGGCCTCCTTCAGCAGAAGCCTGGCCTGTGATTCCTCGGATAACTCGGCCAGCCCTGACCTCAATGTTCCCGAGGCTCCAGTGAGAGGCTCGGCTGGAAGGTCATCATCCTGCCCTCTTTGACCCGAGGGACCTTCTTCAATCATCGATGCCTGCTCCTCCCCACGAGCTCCATCGAGGCCTCGATCCGTTCAACAGCTCCTCTGACCTCCTCAGGAGGAAGCTCTCCAGCAGGAAATTCCTTCGAGCCTCCGTTACAGATGGCTCAACGTCACGCCCTCTAATCCCTCCGAGGGAGGCCCTTCAATGATAGACCCACCCTGAACTTCCGCCGGAGCCTCGTCCGGGCTATCCACTATCTCCACCACCAGAGGACAAGGGATTTCAGCAACCCTCTCTGAGTCCTCCTCTGCCCTCTCCTCCGTCGTGACTATTACTCCCTCCTCCAATTGAGGGGACCCCTCCCTTACTGCCGGCTCCCCCACATCCTCTTTCTTTGATGGTAAAGAGCGCGGGCTAGCCCTGACTCTCCAGCCTCCGCGAGTACTCTCCAGAAAGACGAACCTTCTTCTCAGACTTACACCTTTCTGCACTACCAGCCTCTCTCGGACGCTTGCCCAACTCTTTCTTTATACGGCCCTCCAGCGCAGATTTCTTGGCTGCAAGCATAGTAAGCAAACAATCAGACCGAGACGTACTCGCTCGAATGAAATCAATGGAGGGGAGAAAGAGAGAGACTTACCTCGCGGGTCAATGGGGCTAAGCTCAGCAGCAAAAAGAGCCTCCTCCGATAGCAGAACATGGGATGAGAACACTCGACCGTCAAGGACCCCTAGGTCCTCCTCCTCTTGTTTAGACAAGGCTCGATGCGCTTCCATATCCCTAACAGGGTTTTCCCATACCCGCGGAAAGCCAGAACCGATGTTCCCTTCGGCGATAAAGAATCGAACCTTCCATTCCTTTATGGACGATGGTTTATCCATGATCATCCTGAACAACTTCCAAGGTTCGATATAGGACCCTCCGAGCTCCTTCCGAACATTAGGTGGTAACAAACACGGAACAGGGACAGAGTTGCTGTTACCTGAACCCAGTTGCACATCGAGATAAATTCGATGATACTCCGCTAGCTGTTGGGAGCTACCATTGTTGGGCAGATGTTGTAGAACCTCATGACCTCTTTCACTAAGGGGTGAAGGGGAAGTCGGAGGCCTGCCTTCAGGCTATCTTTGTAAAGAAAGTTCCCACCATCCAGCTCTTGCAAAACCCTATGTTCGGGCTCCGGCAGCCGTAAAATGACATCCGAGGGAATGCCATATCTCTAGCGTATTTTCCTCAAATCTTCAGCAGCAATCTCTGAAATCAGGTCGCTAGGCTTCACCATGCTGTTGGTTGAAGAAAACACCGAGCGATGCTGCAAAGGAAAAAGGGGAACAGGATCCTCCAAGAAGGGACGAAAGGGTGCTACGAAATTGAATGGCGATGTTTCAACTTTGCTTCTCCTTGAAGGAAACCACCTCAATGATAAGATAAGGCCTCTTGATCGGAACGCTCGGAACTGCCATTGTAGGCACCGTGAAAACCGGGATTTGCTACGTGGCACTTCCCCAACCATTGCCCCTAGGAAGCGACGGTTCCATCCCGTAAAGGCAAGGCGGCCGCGTAGCATTAATTAGGGCATCATTACGCGGGCTATCAAATCCGAACCCATTTAAATCATGCCACTCAGAGTTATACTCCCTACGCCCGAACCTACGCTTCGAACTAGGGAGTGGGGGGCATGTGTTGAGGGGCAAAATCGCCATTGCATCAATAATCATGCAAAGAGTTAGGATCAACCCTAACTCCGCTTGCTGTGCGATACCTGCTAGGGATGGTCAGCCTCAGTGGATTAGAGCGCCTTAACCCCTCAGCGAGCCAAGGATTCCCAAGGCATGGATCCCCATCTCTCGGTCTCAGCCGAGCTATCCCGTCTCTCGGTTTCAGCCGAGCTATCCTTGCTTCTCAGTCTCAGCCGAGCTATCCCCATCTCTTGGTCTCAGCCGAGCTATCCTTGTCTCTCGGTCTCAGCTGAGCTATCCTTGTCTCTCAGCCCCAGTCGAGCTGTTCCTATCTCTTGGCCTCAGCCGAGCTCCTTGTCTCTCGGCCTCAGCCGAGCTATCCTCATCTCTCGGCCCCAGCCGAGCTGTTCCTATTTCTCGGTCCTAGCCGAGCTATCTGTTATGCCTCGGCCAAACTCAGGCGCTCAAGCACCTCCACAGAATCCGGCGTGGAAGAATTCAAATTGTAAGATTCCAAATAGAAATCACGCCCGAGAGTGGCCTAGGACCCGCGAGAGTGGCCTAGAGCCCTGGAGCCTATGCAATCGCCAAGTCTCGAGGCATCAACCAGCTCTCCCAGCCGTCGATCCTCTAACCAACAAGATGCGAATCTTACTGATAACTTTCGGACCCACGACGCCCCTAAGGAATCAGGTGATCCTCTATAAGTAGGGCCATCTCTTGGCTCCTCAGGTATGCACACTGGCTTACTGGCCTACCCTCTTTCCACCATTAACGCTCTGCTCAGAGCTCTCAAAAGGCCGCCCCTGGAGAGACTCTTCAGCGAGAGCCTTCTCCTCTCGTTTGTTGATCGTCGATCCCCGCTGACTTGCGCGTTGAAGGGTCTTCCGCGGAGGGCCACCCCCAACGCCTCTCGCGTGAGGACTGTTTTGTAGATTCGCCCAGGAGGGAGCCCGATCACGCCTGAGTCGGAGGACGGATTTCAGCAGCAACACTTTCCTTATCTGTCTTTGTGATGGTGAGAACTGATGCACAATTTTCTTGCCATCAGGAGGCATTTCTTCTTATCTTTGTTAATGGGCCAGGGAACTAATAATAGACCCTCAAACTTATTCAACATCAAAATATGCAGTGCTTCTTGTAAAACTGTCACAACTATTGTACCAAATGAAACGAGCAACTTATGTTGGAAGCTTTAAATTTTTATTTTAGAAAAAGGGTTCATTTGACAAAGATTTTATTCATTTCCATTTTAAAAGACCAGTTCTTCCTTTATTTAAAAAATTTAATGCTATAAGCAATCTTACAAATTTAATTCTAAATTTAAATTTATTGATTTATATTTGTACAAAATTTTCAAAATAAATTACATTATTTAATTTTTAAAAATTATGCAAATTAATGGTTCAAATTTTCTTTTAAAATTACAATATTTGCTATTTGAAATTCATGCAAAAATCACACTAGATCAAATTAAGCTAAAATTCCTTTTAAAATCAATGACCAAAAAAAAACAAGTTTTTCAGGTCTAAACATTAATAATTGTCCAAGTAATATGAGACTGTAATTGCTCATCTTTTAAAATTTTAATTTTAATAATAACACATTAAAATAGATTTAATATTGTGTTTTGAAAGCTATCAATAATAATTTTTATTGCAATTAAAACTCTTTACAAATTCAATATTTAAACTTTCACAATTGCTTGAACTACATTTAAAAATTTTGAAAGTACACTTTAAAGTGTATCTTAGATACTTAATTGCTTCATTAATTTTCATTGCTTATAGCATAATTACTTGCTTACATTCTTATTACTTGCTACTTAATTAATAATTTGCTCAAATTTTGAATTTTAATCTTAGTATATATTTTATTATTAATTAAATCAGGCTTAAATTGAAAACAAGGCTCTTTTTTTAGATTGAATCAGGCTTGAATTAAAAGCATGGCTCCATTTTGGATCGAGTCAGGCTCGAATTAGGAGCATGGCTCTACTTGGATCGAGTCATGCTTGAATTAGGAGTGAAGCTCCACTTGGGTCAAGTTAGCTTAATTTGGGAGTAATGCTCCACTTTGGGTCAAGTCGGGCTTGAATTAGGAGCAGCATAGCAATTTAGGTTGAGTTAGTCTCGATTTGAGAGTAGGGTTCTACTTGAGTCGAATTAGGCTTAATTTAAGAGTAGAGCTCCACTTGAGTTGAGTCAAGCGCAATTTGAAAGTAGAGCTCCAATTGGATCAAGTCATGCGCTCTATTTTGGATCGAGTCAAGATTGATTTAAGAGCAAAGCACCAATTGGATTGAGTTAGGCTGAATTTGGGAGCAGGGCTCCACTTAAGTTGACTTAGGCTCGATATGGAAGAAAGGTTTCACTTGAGTCGACTCAAAATTTTTTTGGGAGCAGGGTTTTAGGCTAACTTGGACTTGATATGTGAATAGAACTCTCTTTAGCTTGATCTAGTAGAAGGACTCCTCTTAAGCTGACTCAGACTTGATTTGAGAGTAGGACTTTATTTGAGCTAATTTGGAAGGATGATTTCCTTTGAGCCAACTTAGGCTTGACTTGGGAGTAAGATCCCTTTGAACTTGACCAGGCTTGATATGGAGTTGGACTACTTTTGGCTTGATCTGAAAGTAGGGCTCTCTTTTGATTTAACTTAGGCTTGAGTTGGAAGTAAAACTCCCTTAGAGTTGACTCTGGCTCGATCTAAGAATGAGACTTCCTTTGAGTTTATTTAAGAGTATGATTTCTTTTGAGTTGACTCAAACTTGATTCGGAAGTAGGACTTCCTTTGAGTTTACACAGGCTCAATATACGGGTAAGACTCTTTTTGAGCTTACTTAGGAGTAGGACTCCCCTTTGAGTTAACTTAGGATTGATCTGAGAGCGATTTAATTTGATTTAATTTATTTATGAGTCCTCTTTGAGCTTGATTGTGCTTAATTTAAGAGTAGAACTTTCCTTTAAGCTTAATCTATTTGGTTTAATCTGGGATTGATCTGACTTGATGTGGCTTAATTACTATCCGATCTAGTTCGATTTTAGGAGTAAGACTGCCTTTAAGCTCGATTTAGGCTTCATTTGGTTCGATCTAACTTATCTTGGGCTTGATCTAAACTTGATTTAGTATGATTTGGCTTGAAGTGGCGCGATTACCATATGATCTAGCTAGTTCTAAGAGTAGAATTCTCTTTTGAGCTCAATTAGGTTTGATTTCAGCTTTATCTGACTTGATTTGGTGGATCTTGACTCCATTTAAGCTTGATTTAACTTGATGTGACTCCATTATCATTTAATCAGGCCTAACATGGCTCAATTACTGCTTGATCTAGGCTTAATCTAGGGAGTAGGACTCCCCTTTGGTCTCTATCGGACTTCATCTGGCTTGATGTGGGCTCTGTCTAGCTTGATGTGGCTTGATCTAGCTAGATGCAGTCTGATTACTGCTTGATCTAATTTGATCTGCAAGACTTGGCTTGATTTGAACTTTATCTCAGTAGTAGGACTCTCTTTTAATTTCGATTAGGCTTCATCTAGCTTGATTTGGCTTTGTTTAGCTTGCTATGACTTGATCACTGCTTGATATGACTTGATCCAGTAATATGACTCTTCTTTGATCTTGATTGGATTTCATTTGGGCTTAATATGAATTGATCCGGTCAGTCTAAGTTTGATGTAAGAGTAGAACTTTTTTAAGTTTGATCGAGTTTGATTTGATTTGATCTAGGCTCCATTTGGGCTCGATGTGTCTTGATGTCGCTATGTTATCGCTTATCAAGTTTGACATTGCTCGATCATCACTGGATCTACAAGTAGGACTTCCTTATGGGCTCGATCAAGCTTAATTTGGGCTTAATTCGGTCTCAAACTGAGTGCCATCTAGCTTGCTCTAGCTCCACATAGTTTGATCATTGCTCAATTTAACTTGATTTAGCTCAATCACCATATGATATGAGAGATCTGGCTTAATATAGTCTTTCTGGGCTTGATCACCACTCGATCTGGCTTAGTTTAGGTGTAAGACTCCCTTTAAGCTCAATAAGACTTGCTTTATAAGTATGACGACTCTCCTTTGAGCACGATCTAATCTTTATTTAGCTCAATCCAGGCTCTGCCTTGCTTGATCTAGCTCGATATGGCTTGATCACTACTCGATTTGACTCGATCTGAGAGATCTGGCTTGATACGTGCTTGATCACCATTCGATCTAGCTCAATTTGAGAGTACAATTTTTCTTTGAGCTCGATTGGACTTGATTTGTGAGTAGAACTCCCTTTGAACTCAATCTAGCCTTTATCTTACTTAATATCGGCTTTACCTAGTGTTTAAGGTAATTTTAATCACTACCATATCATGAAAAAGAAATAAGAAGATAATTATGATATCAAATTTAAGTGATTGAGCTAATCAAGATGCTTAATTAAACTCTTTGGTCTTAAAGGCTGAGGTTCAAACCCAATTCTAATTTGGATGTGATTTTTATTTATTTATTTATTATTTTTTAAAAAAATAAAAAAGGATCGTGTTAAAAAAAGAAAGATAAAAGATTGTATCAAAAAAAAAAAAAAGAGCATAAAAAAGATTAAAAAAAGAAGAAAAAGAGGCATAAAAAGAAAAAAAAGAGAAAAAAAAAAAAAAAAAAGCATGTACAACAAAAAAAAAAAAAAAGAAGGAAAGAAAACAAAAAAAAGAAAGATATGCCAAAAAAAAAAAAAAAAAAAAGAAAAAAAAGAAGAAAGAAAGGGTGCGCATCTGGATGCAAAAAAAAAAAAAATATCCGTCACACCTACCTCCCCATCCTCTTCCGCACCATGATCACACCTCTTCCCTATCTATGGCCCTCGTACACCATTCTTTCATGCACAATACCTACTTTGCATTAGCCCTTTGCCCTCTCCTGCATGATGCTCACTTCGTATATCTGGGGAAAAAGTCAAAATAACAAACATAGCTAGATTATGTGAACTTTGATTGAATCTGTTGCCATAAAAATTTGTTCTTCAACTCGGGTGCGCTCTGGCTTCGGGTCCGGATGCTGGTCTCATCGCTCGGAATGGAACCTGCAAGACAGTCCGCACGCAGAGGATATTTCGGGGGTTGCCCTCTGCGGAGGACCCTCCGATGCTCAAGTAATGGAGATTCTAAGCAAGCAGATATGAGGAGAAAACTCTCGCAGAAGAGTTCCTCTAGATGGGTAGTCTCTCGAGAGCTCCGAGCTCTAATGGAGCTTCAATGGAATTTTTCAGTATGAGAGCGGGTGAATGCATACGTACCTGAGAGATTTGAGGGCTACGGTATGTATAGGCGATCACCTGATTCCTTGGGCACATTGCGGGAGGGGTCTGAAAGCTGTTGGGATTCGAAACAGATTCGAATCAAGTTTATTACGAGGCCAGTAGGATCCGTATCTTGTCAGTTAGAGGATCGACGGTCGGGAGAGCTGGTTAGTGCCTCGAGATTCAGCGATTATGTAGGTTTAGGCCACTCCTATGGCCCTTAGGCCACTTCTGGCATGATTCTCCATTTGGAATCTTATTCGGTTATCGTGAATTTGAACTCTCCCGCGCTGGATTTCACAAAGGTATTCGAGTGTCTCGGTCCGGCTGAGGCATGGGACAATTTGGTTATCTGAGGTACAGGATGGCTTGGTTTGCCGAAGCATGATGATGGCTCGGGCTGCCGAGGTATGAGGATAACTCGGGCTACCGATGTATGAGGATAACTCAGGCTGCCGAGGTATGAAAGTGGCTCGGGCAGTTGAGGTATGAGGATAGCTCGGGCTGCCGAGGTATGAGGATAACTTGGGCTGCCGAGGTATGAGAATAACTCAGGTTGCCGAGGTATGAAGGTGGCTCGGGCAGCTGAGGTATGAAGATAGCTCGATTCGTCGGGGCGACCCGACTCCGCCGAGGGCGACTCGGCTTCGTCGTCTTGTGGATGTGACAGCTGGCCAACAGGATGTTGGGATTGGACTTGACCCAATTGTCGATGTGCCCGGCCATTAATGCAATGATAATTTTACCCCTCATCACATGCCTCCCACTCCCTAGTCCGAAGTGTAAATTCGGATGTAGGGAGTAGAGTTCTGGAATAATCTCATTCAAGGGGATCCGAAGAAGCAGGTAATGATAATCTCGTAAATGACAGGCCACTGTTTCATCATCATTTCTTGCCACAACACGAGGAGGAAACGCCTCGTTTCTAGTAGGACGCGATTGCGGGAGTCCCATGTGGCGGGGCTCCTGTATTTTTGGCGTCCATATCGAAAGTTTTAGGTTCTTGGGCTTTCCTTTTGGAACGCTATTTAAAGAGGGCTAGGGCGGCATCCTTCTCCAACGCCTTCTCATCCCACCATAGAGATTTTTCATTCCTCCCCAAACCCTTTCCGGCTTATTGGTGTTTTGCCTATCAATTTGCTAACATGAAGGGTCTGAGTGATGTTGCTTCAGAGATAACCCTTGAGGACTGAACAGAATCCGCTGCCGTTACAGGGTTCCTCGGGACGTGTCCCTGTGGGTTCCGAAAGCAGTATAGGGTGTCGACGGAGTTAAGCCATGGGGTTTTTTTCTACGAGGAGAGCCTGAGGGTAGATCTCCGTTCCCTCTTCACCCGCTAGTGCAGGAGGTAATGTGGTTTTACAACATATGCCCAACAATGGTGGCCCCGAATAGCTGGTGCAATCTCATCAGGTTCATCTTGATGTGTAGTCGAGTTGGGGTAACTGCAACTCTCCCCATATTCCGAGTCTGCTACAATCTGGTTTCCGGAAGTTATTCAAAATGATTTCAGATAATTCGTCTTCGATAAAGGAGTGGAAGTCTCGATTTTATTGTCGAGGGGAACATTGGTTCGAATTTTCCAGGGGCATGGGCGAGTTACGTGAAAGATCCAGAGGCGCCCAGAGTTTCCGAGCAGGAGAAGAGGGATTTGGTAACCCTTCGCAGTGGTTGGGTGCTATCAGCCAGCGCCTTGTTATCAGAGGATGCCCTTTTTGCCACCGGGCTTAGTTCCATTGACCCCCAAGGTGAGTCTTTTTTTACTTTGCTCTGACGATCGATATGCCCAGGCAACTCTATTGCCATTCGACTGAATGTCTGTTGTGTTTTCAACCAAGAGGTCGGCATTCGTAGGCCAAATGAAGAAAGAGTTGGGCAAGCGCCACAGGGGCTCCAGCTGGGGACAAGCATAGGTCCGAAAAGAGATCCCATCCTTCCAGATCTTGCCCGAAGGAGTCAAAGAAAGATGGCGTTGTCCGCCATTCCTCCACCCCGAAGAGGGGGAAGTGGGAGTGTCGGCTGTGGTTGATGCGCCCTCCCTGCCGGAGGGGGGCATGGTAGTGGAGAAGGAGAGAGCCATTGGGGGGAGCTCGGAGGGAGCTATTGAAGTTTTCCCCCTTCAATTAGTGGTTGTATCAGATGATGCCGAGGAGATGTCACCTGTTTGTCCGACAATCCTCTTGCCCGAGGCTAATCAGCCTCGTTCGCCAGAGGTCGGCAGCCTCAGAATGCTGCGTGCTGACGGGGAAGAGGCCCCTGCTTTGGTTGAGGGGTCAGAAGAGGCAGTTGCGGCTGTTGAAGTTCACATGAAGCCGCCTGTTGAAGGATCGGTGGAGGCCAAGGGACCTCCTGCTAGAGGGCTGTCTCCTGTAGCATCAGGGGGTGCCATGGAGGAAACCGAGGTTTGGGTGGAGTATGCTGGGAACGAAGCAATGTTTGGAGGAGGAGGAAGAAGAAGAAGAACTACCAAACGAGGGGGATGCTCGGACTGAGGTTCCTTCCGCCGGGGCCAAGGCATCTAAGGTTTTGCAGGCCAGAATTCTAGTGGAGGAGGCCAAACGGATGGCGGTTCTTCAGGTCAAAGTCCCTCAGGCCAATTCTTCGGTTGTGAGTTCTCTTATTCATGGCCTAGAGGTGGAAGACATGTTTGCCGCTTTGATGCGGTCTGTATTGCATGTGGGAGAGGGTTCCTCGGTGGATGAGCCCGCCGTAGAGGATATCGTTGAGGCAGCTTTCGAGCGGTTCGGAGCGCCGAAGGATGTCTACCTTCTTTCCGAGATCAATGGCCCTGCTCTTATGAAGATTGCCTCAAACTACGCTTCCCGAGTAAGTCATTGTATCAAGGTAATAAATTTTAGTTGGTTGGCTTGGCCATATTTTCTTACTTATACTTTTTCCGCAGAATGCCTTAATTATAAGGGCGCTGAGTTGGCGTCTGAATCTGGCCATGGGGCCTGTGCTTAGGCCAGAAGGGAGGCAACTGGCCTACGGGTAAGGGTGGACTCGACCAGTAGACTCTCCAGGGCCTTGTCATCCATCCAGAGGAACCTCGAGAAAATGAGCAAGTCCTACCAGGCTACCGCCGAGAGGGCCTCTCGTCTCAAGACTCAAGTTAAAAAGCTCCAGGGCTTTCATGAGCAATCAGACAAGGCCTGTTTGGAGTTATCGCAAATCAAGTCCAAGCATGCCGATGAGGTCAATGCTATGCAGCAACGTTTTGACGAGTAGTGGGGCGAGCTGAAGAATAGCTACGCCGAAGAAAAAGATAACTAGAGCAAAAGGCTCGATGAGGAGGAGCGCAGGCACCGGTGACAGCAAGATCAGCTCGTTGGCCTGAACAGGAGGCTCGCTGATAGGGAAGATCGGCTGAAATGGCAGCACGATCAAATTGCCAAGCTCACTGTTGATCTTGATCAATCTCGGCGGGAGATTGAGGGTAAACAGTTCTGGATTAATGACCTTAAGGAGGGTTTCTAGCAGAATAAAGTGGCCAAATTGAAGGCCCTTGAAAAGGTTCATGAGTTGAACGATAAAATGACTTGGCGAGAGGAAGAGGTATTGCATCTTCTTACTTGTTTATTTCTAGTGTCTTTTCTTTCGGCTATGATCTCATATGATTCGGTGTTTGCAGATAGGCAAAATCGGGCTCGAGGTTCAGGACCAATTCAAGGATTTAAGAGCAGAGTTGGCCTTGAGCCGCCAGATGAACTTAACTTGGGAGTCAGTTGGCCGAAGCTAACAGACGAATTTCTTTGGTTGTAGACGAGTATAAGAGTTTTGCTCAATTTTCTGAGGAGCACAATGCAGCTTGTGCCGATGCATTTCGGTTTGGTGAAGAGGAGACTCGGTCGAAGATCTCCAGGTATACCCCGAGTTAGATCTATCTTTTTTAGAGGCCGAGCTTTACGATATTCGTACCCTAGGGGACGAAGAAGCTGAATATGAGGACATTTTAGACATTGACCTCGAGACTATCCTGGGCACTGATGAGGCCATGGCTCTAGAAGGGTGCCCTCAGCCTGCTGCCGAGGATCCTGAGGTTCCTCCTCCAACTGTATTCAAAGCGGGTGAACCCAGTCAAATTCCTCTGGATGCTACCGAGGGGGCCCTCAGAACTGATTCGAACCCTGATTCTTAAGGGTTGTTCATGTATCTTTTGTCTTTTCGACCTGTAATTTGATCAAAACTCAATGAATGAATCTTTTGTCTCCTTCTGCTTGTCTTATTGTTTTTTGAACAATTTTTTTTTGTCAGAAGTTCTTCCCGATGGCAAACGAATCATAAATGAATCATGCTTTAAGGTCGGATTGCTCTTAGGGGTTCCGAATTAAATATTCTACTTAATCAAGCCAGATTAACTAGTTCTGTCGATGTATGAAACTGTTTGGTTTTGCCGTGGAACATTATTCTGGCTTTGCTTGAAGTAAGGCGAACAGTTCGAAATGCGCAAGTTAACTCGGTTTTTTGAGGCATAGGATAGCTCGGCTCGAAATGATCGAAACCTATGGAAATACCTCGGTTGGGGCTGAGGTTAGGCAGATAGTTTGGTATATCCAAAGCAAGAAGTTGGCTCGCTTTCCGCCTAGGTAGATGAAACAGCTTGCGGTTTGCTGAAGGACACCTCGTTTTTCATTTGGGCATTTATCCCGTTGGCCTTTTCCAATGCAAGTCCCTTTAGTATTCGATCATCATTGAATGGTGTCGCTTTCGAAGGGGGATCTCCCAGGTCTGTTCATATCTCAAGGACTCACAGACGATTTTCTATATTTAAGGCTCTTGATTCAAGATCAGAAGGAAATCTTCATCTTTCATCATGGCCTGGGAGGCATGCTCGGTGCGCTTTGGAATGCGCCCTTTTTTCTTGGCTTACCACATGGCAGCGTGATCATGGCGTTTCGAATTTTGGGGCTCTTTCCTTTAATGATTGTCCCCGGTTCATTTGCCTATAAAAAGGGGAGAGCGGACTATGCTTGGGCATCTCCCGAAACTTCCTCTTTCTGTGAGTTATAGAGGTTTTCATAGCACTTGTTTTATTGAAGTCGAGAGTGGAGAGATCGAGCTTCCCTTTTGAAAGCTGGTTCGTCCCAGATAGCTGGGGCGATGGAGGACCTGCTGAAGAGCAAGTAGTCCTTAAGGGAGGACTCCTGGGGGTCATACGCAGAGCACACGGGATGCACACAGAGGTCATACGGGGAGCGCACGTATGCTCTCTTTGTATTGCCTTTGTCACTTGCTATGGGGACTACAGGAAATGCAAAGAATATGCAGCCCCCCTGGCTAACATGGACTTCACCTCCTTCCTCAATTTGGATCCCTCAGTTCATCCGTCTGAGAGGTCTTTTCTCAAGTGAGGAGGGAGGCAAGCAGTGTTGGTCTGCTGGTCTCCTGTCTTTGTTCTTGAGCGGAGGCCAGCAGCCCAACACCACTTGGGGAGGAGGCATCCTCAGCATCAGCATCCATAGGTCTTTAGCCCAGCTTGGATCCCCAAGTTCATCCATCCGGGGGATTCGTGGATGACCGACTTTGTTCTTTGGCATTAACCAGTGACTCAACGGAGCTGTCTGGTTTCTCTGATTTCTTGGGTCGGATGCAGAAACATCGTTATCGATCGAAGCTGCTTAACCAAGCTTTTATTTTGTTTGTCTTTATTTTCTGTGCTATGATGCACTTGTAATGCCTCTCAGAAGGTTGTAATTTTTATTAATAAAGAGAGTTTTTACTCTTTTTTCTTCGAGTACTTATTTCCTTTCCAATGTGGTTGTGTTGCTCGGCAACGAGGGCCGTTGTATTTTGCACCACGCTTTCCGAATCTTAGCATAGTTTTTTGGCAGTGCTTAAGTTACTTTGCCTTCGTTAGGTGTTTTTGGCAATGCTTAGTCCTCTGCAGAGGAAGCATTCATCTCTGTTTAGGTCAAAGGAGGGCCTAGGCGGCCTTGCTAGTTTGCAATGTAAACATGATCCTACTCGAGGGACGAAGCAGGTTTTTCTTTGAAGAGAGATAACTAGCATAATCTTGCTGGTGTGCAGAGAAAAGTTTCTTACCTCTGCCGAAGCATGATAGGCCATTTCAATCACGCTAGAGTGTCTGAGGAATCACCCGACTTTGCTGCCATCATAAGGGAGTCATCCGTTCATGTCGGAATTTGAAGATATCACTCGGTTCGACCGAGGCTTTAGATATTATTCAGAGATGTATTATTCGGTTTGGCCGAGGCTTCAGATATTATTCGGAGATATATTACTCGGTTCGGTCGAGTCTTTAGATATTATTCAGAGACATATCACTCGGTTTGGCCAAGATTTCAAATATTATTCAGAGACATATCACTCGATTTGGCCGAGGATTCATATATTATTCGGAGACATATCACTCGGTTCGGTCAAGGCTTCAAAGATTATATTTTACTTGGCGCTGCCAAGGTA
The DNA here is from genome assembly GCA_900491605.1 of Calamus simplicifolius. Taxonomy (NCBI): domain Eukaryota; kingdom Viridiplantae; phylum Streptophyta; class Magnoliopsida; order Arecales; family Arecaceae; genus Calamus; species Calamus simplicifolius. Next base: position 32,788 of record UESW01000194.1, on the reverse strand, counting down.
CGGAGATATCACTCGGCCCAGCTGAGGCTTCAAAGATTATATTTTACTTGACGCTGCCAAGGTACGGAGATCGCTCGGCCCGATCAAGGATTTAAAAAGATTATATTTTACTTGACGCTACCAAGGTACGGAGATATCACTCGGCCCGGCTGAGGCTTCAAATATTATATTTTACTTGGCGCTGCCAAGGTACGGAGATCGTTCGGCCTAGCCAAGGATTTAAAAAGATTATATTTTACTTGGCGCTGCCAAGGTACGAAGATATCACTCGGCTCGACCGAGGCTTCAAAGATTATATTTTACTTGGCGCTGCCAAGGTACGGAGATCGCTCAGCCCAGTCGAGGATTTAAAAAGATTATATTTTACTTGGCGCTGCCAAGGTACGAAGATTGCTCGGCCCGGCCAAGATTTAAAAAGATTATATTTTACTTGGCGCTGCCAAGGTATGAAGATCGCTCGGCCTAGCCAAGGATTTAAAAAGATTATATTTTACTTGGCGCTGCCAAGGTATGGAGATATCACTCGGCTCGACCGAGGCTTCAAAGATTATATTTTACTTAGCGCTGCCAAGGTACGGAGATCGCTCGGCCCGGTCGAGAATTTAAAAAGATTATATTTTACTTGGTGCTGCCAAGGTACGGAGATATTACTCGGCTCGGCCGAGGCTTCAAAGATTATATTTTACTTGGCGCTACCAAGGTACGGAGATCGCTCGGCCCGATCGAGGATTTAAAAAGATTATATTTTACTTGGCGCTGCCAAGGTACGAAGATCGCTTGGCCCGGCCGAGGATTTAAAAAGATTATATTTTACTTGGCACTGCTAAGGTACGGAGATATCACTCGACCCGATCGAGGCTTCAAAGATTATATTTTACTTGGCGTTGCCAAGGTACGGAGATATCACTCGGCTCAGCCGAAGCTTCAAAGATTGTATTTTACTTGGCGCTGCCAAGGTACAAAGATCGCTCGGCCCGACCGAGAAATTAATATGTAGCAAAACCTGCTTCTCATTGCATCTTTCAAGAAAGTAATCAAAATAGAAATTTTGCGAATCTTTGAAAGTTAAATTTAAATCAATGGATAGAGTAAGTTTAGTGAGAGCGTACTCGTACTGATGATAGGCGCGGAGATTATCTGAGTTCCATGTCCGGGAAATAGATTTTTCATTTAGATCTTAGAGTTTATAGGTGCCAAGTCTGATTACCTCCGTAACTTGGTAGGGACCTTCCCAATTCGGGGACAGCTTCCCTTGCTCCAGTGGCTTTGAGACGGATGCCTTTCGAAGCACCAGATCACCAGGGAGGAAAGACTTCTCTTTGACTCTGGTGGAGTGATAGCGGGCTACTCTTTGTTGGTAGGCGGCCATTCGAATTCGGGCTTTCTCCCTGACTTCTTCTATTAAATCAAGATTAGTTTGGAGTTGCTTACCATTGGATTCCTCCGAATAGTGGTGCGGACACCAGGCTCAGGAAGAGGCTTCAACAACTTCAGCTGGATTCTTTATGGATGGAAGATTAAATTAAGTTTTAGTCCTGTATTTGTTTCAATTGACTGTATTTGTTTGATTGAGTCATGTTTAAGTTCTTTATTGTAATTGAGTCAAAAGGAGTCCAGCCCAAAAACCCGATCTGGTTCAGCACAAGAAGAATGGGTGCATGGTCATGAAGTCACCAACATTGAAGCCATATCATCACGCCACATCAACAAGGAATGTCGCCCAATGAATAGAAAGATTTTGAATCAAGTCAAAGTCCCCACAACCGTATCTTCTTGGGAACCGCCTCCACAATCACCTTCTCTTATCATGGGACGCCCCACATTCTCCTCTTCGCACGTCTCCTCTTGGAAACCACCTCCACAAATCAAGGGACGTCCATATTGAAAACTGCCTCCATAAATTATGGGACGCCCCACATTCTTCTCTTCGCTGGCCGAGATCTTCTTCCTCTAATGATAATATGGTGTAAGTGCTTGGTAGTCTATAAAAAGGGCTCCTGGCTTTTTGTAAGAGATGATTAATGAAGTTTTCTTGAGAAAATCTCCTACTTGTTAGATGGGTCCCCTGTGAGAGGGTAGGCGTGAGGCCTGGATGTCTATTTATATCGTCCACATTTTATCCTCCTTTCCCCACTTTGCTTCAAGCCCATTTTCAACCGATCAAGGATCCCCGCTTCCATGGTTCCAAAGTTGCAGGTTGTTCCCACCATGAATCAAGGTACGGAAGCTTACAATATGGTGGAATCCCTTGTCATCCTCAAGTTCCTTCCCTGAGTGCATCGATTTTACTTAAGTTTATTAATTGCTGGGAGAACCCTCTTTAAAATCCTTCTGCAATTATTAGATTTACTTAGCCCTAATCTGAGTGGTTTCTTAACCACAAGATCCGCTTCTTTATTACTTTGTTTAAATTCTAAATTCAAACTTTGTTTAGTCTTCTAAGTCCCCTCCATAAAATTTCTAGTTCTTAAACAATGAGTGAATGCATGTGTTATTTCACTTAATCGTTCATTTAATCTTTACTAATTCTATTAGAAATACATCCCACGTCGGTTGTCCCACATCATCATGGTATCAGAGCATGGTTGGTTAGGGCAAAATTTCTAGTTTTGCTTGCTCGCTGGATTATCTGAATATTACAGTATATGGTCTGATTTTAATTGTTGCAGCATGTAAAAATTTAAAATTTTATGATTTTTATTTTCTAGATTCTTTATAATTCAAAGTATTTTTCAGAATTTTCTCAGGCATTATTTCAGACTGTGAATTTTCTGCCAGCCGAAATAAGGTCTGAGAACAGGTTCTGTTCTATTTTTGACTTGACTGGGTTCCAGGAACTACCCAGTAAAGCAATGAATTTTAAATTTAATTTTCTTTCACTGGAGTATCATTTTTGAGTTAAGAGTGTTCTGTAAATTTTTTTGAATTTTCTGAATATGTTACATAACACTCCCCTGCATCACTTTGGAGTTGCAAACACACAAAAATTCTGCACATGATTTTAGGATTTATATGAATGTTGCATACATCTCATGATAAATCAAGTTAAGGGCTTGTGTGCCTAATTGCACTGCATGACAACTAGGTCAGGTACACCCTACCAAATCCAAGCTCAATCAAGTGCAACCATGGACCAAAATTTTGAGACCTTGATGAAAACCCTGAATGATCAAATGGCCCGACTAAACCAGAATCTGACTGATCAATTGACCCAGACCACCCAAAGCATAACTGATCAAATGACCCATATCACTTTTAGGCTTGACCAATTAGAGGCAGGTACTCCTACAAGAGCCCATGAGGCCCAAATGGAATTAGAGCCTGAACCAGAGTTAAGTACGCCCATCAACCCTAGAAGAGCTCTACACCAAGACCTTTTTCCTGAACCCAATCCTAGAAGGCCTAATCAAGAACCTTTCTTTGAGCCAAATCCTAGAAGACTCAATTTTAATCGAGTCCATGACCCGAATCCTAGGAGAGCACTCCATGACCCAGCTTATGAGCCAAATCCTAGGAGACCCAATCAGGACCAAATGGACCAGTATGACCGAACTCTTAGGAATATTAGATTAGAAGCACCCACTTTTGATGGAAGTCTAGATCCTAAGGTTTATGTAGATTGGGAGGGCGAGATGGATCAGTATTTTGAGTGGTACGAAATGACTGAGGAAAGGAAGTGCAAATTTGCAAAGCTTAGGTTAGTCCGTCAGGCTCGGTTATACTGGAAATGTCGAGAGATTCATTAGACAGAGAGGTGATGTTCCCATAGTAACCTGGAGAGCAATGAAGCGTAGACTTAGAGAGAAGTACCTTCCCATGTCCTACTACCAAAGACTTCTAGATCAGTGGCAGAGATTGACCCAAGGAACAAAGAGTGTAGCTGAGTACATTGCAAAGTTTGATGAATTTGTGATGAGATGCAATGTCGATGAGTCCGAATCAGTTACCTTATCTAGATTCAGAGCCGGATTAAGGGAAGAGATCCAGAAAGAGTTGTTCATGAGAGAAGTTCAAGATTTAGAGCTAGCCTATCAGATAGCACGCGCTGAGAGATTTCATAGGGGACCAGTTTATCGCAGACCAGAAATCCCTAGAACTAGTGCACCTAGTCAGCAGCCAGGACCAAGTCAGATGCGACCCAACCGGCCTAACCCTGGTACACCTCTGACTTGTAGAGATGATAAGGGCAAAGCACCAGAAGTTCAGAGAAACCCAAACGGAATGCTTGCTTCAAATGTCATCAGATAGGCCATTATGCGAGCAATTGCCCAAATAGAGCCTTGTACATGGAAGGGTTAGAGGAAAATGAGTTTGAATCCAAAGCACCCTTAGATGATTGTGTCGAGGAAGTATATCAGGCTAAGGAATCTGGCAGATGAGTATGAAGGTGATGAGGATCTTGTAGACCCTGACCTTTTGGGAGTAGTTAGATGCATCCTTACCCAGACTAAGACCCAGGACGATTGGCGTAGGACTAACATCCTACAAACCTTTGTCAAGTTAGGGGATAAGGTGTGTAAGATAATCATAGATAGTGGAAGTTGTGTGAATGCCATATCTACTAGTGCTGTCAAAACTTTAGGCTTATCCACAGCTCCCCATCCAAACCCCTATAAGGTTTCTTGGATAGACTCCACATCAATTCCTATCAAAAGTAGGTGTCTAGTCCAAATCCAATTACAGTCTTTTAGGAGAAAGTGTGGTGTGATGTTCTACCAATGGGAGTGAGTAGTATCATCTTAGGTCGACCCTGGTTATTTGACCATGACACAACCCTTTTTGGCCAATCTAATTCTTGCTCATTCATGCACCTTGGGAAGAAGTTTGTAATCAACCCTTCACCACCTAAGGACACGGTTAAGAGAGGATCGAGCCACCTAAAGGAAACAAAGACTAGAGTCAATCTGATAACTGCAAAGGAGATTAAGAAAGAACTCACTAAGGGTACACCTGTTTGGATCTTAACCGCTAGAGAAACACAAGAGCCTGCCCAGAAAGAGCACCCTCAGGAAGTAGTTGAATTATTAGAGGACTTTAAGGATGTATTTCCAAATGACCTGCCTGACCACCTTCCACCACTTAGGGACATCCAACACGCCATTGATTTAGTCCCAGGAGCAACCTTACCAAACCTCCCACATTATAGGATGAACCCTATAGAACACCTAGAGTTGCAAAGACAAGTAGGGGATCTCCTTAGGAAAGGATTTGTTAAGGAAAGTTTGAGTCCTTGTGCAGTTCCAGCCCTGTTAACACCTAAAAAGGATGGCACGTGGAGGATGTGTGTCGATAGTCATGCCATAAATAAAATTACAGTAAAATATAGGTTTTCCATTCCCGCTTGGACGATATGCTAGATATGATGGCCGGTGCAACTATATTTTCCAAGATTGATTTGAAGAGCGGCTATCACCAGGTTAGGATTAGACCAGGGGATGAGTGGAAGACTGCATTTAAGACTAAGGATGGTTTATTTGAATGGGTAGTGATGCCATTTGGGTTTCCAATGCACCTAGCACATTTATGAGGATCATGACCCAAGTCCTACGTGCCTTCATGGAAAATTTGTAGTAGTATACTTTGATGATATTTTGATTTACAGTAGGACTAAGGAAAGCCACTTAGACCACCTTAGGCAAGTATGTACAACCCTTAGGAAAGAGAATCTATGCTAATTTGAAGAAGTGTGAGTTCTTAACCCATAGAGTCACTTTCCTAGGTTTCATTGTCACCCCTGATGGAGTTTCAGCTGATCCTGAAAAGATAAAAGCCATAGTTGAGTGGCCTGTTCCCAAAACTGTTCATGATATTCGTAGTTTTCATGGTCTAGCCACCTTCTATAGGAGATTCATACGAGGTTTTAGCTCCATTGTCGCCCCAATAACTGATTGTCTTAGGAAGGGTAGTTTTAATTGGACCAAAGCAGTTAATAGAGCCTTCCTAGAGATAAAAGATAGAATGACACAAGCACCTATTTTGAAGTTACCAGACTTTACCAAAGTATTCGAGGTAGCTTGTGATGCATCCGGAGTTGGAATAGGTGGAGTTTTAAGCCAGAGAACCACCCCATAGCTTTCTTTAGTGAAAAATTAAATGATGCTAAGCTTAAATATTCCACCTATGATAAAGAACTCTATGCGTAGTGCAAGCTTTAAAGTATTGGAGACACTATCTTCTACCGCAAGAATTTGTCCTATTCTCTGATCACGAGGCCCTTAGATTTCTTAATTCCCAGAAAAAGTTGAATCCTAGGCATGCCAAATGGGTAGAATACATCCAAGCCTACACTTTTGTCCTGAAACACCATGCCGAGATGAGAATAAGGTAGCCGATGCTTTGAGTCGTAGAACCTTACTTTTACATTCAGTTAGCACTGAAGTTGTTGGATTTGAGAGACTTAAAGATGAGTATGCAACCTGTCCAGACTTTAGTGAAATTTACCAGGCCTTGAGTCAAGGACCATCTAGTGACTATAGTGATTATACCCTTCTAGATGGTCATCTGTTTAAAGAGAACAAGCTCTGTATTCCCAAAACTTCCTTGAGAGACTTTCTAGTTTGGGAGACCCATGCGGAGGTTTAGCTGGTCACTTTGGTAGAAATAAGACCATTTTAGCTGTTGAGGACCAGTTTTTTTGGCCAGGACTTAAGAGACAAGTTGCCCAGATATGGCCAGGTGTTGAACTTGTGCTGTTGGCAAGAAGCAGAAGCAAAATACTGGACTCTATACACCCTTACCTGTACCCATTGTCCTGGCAGGACCTTAGCATGGATTTCGTATTAGGCCTACCTAAGACCCAGCGGAAACATGATTCGATCTTTGTTGTGGTCGATAGGTTCTCAAAAATGGCTCACTTCATCCCTTGTTCCAAACCGTTGATGCCTCTAGAGTCGCCAAACTTTTTCTAGATGGAGTGGTAAAGCTACATGGTCTGCCTAAAACCATAGTGTCTGATAGGGATGTCAAATTCACAGCTACTTTTGGAAAACCCTATGGCATTTGTTAGGTACCAAATTGAAATTCTCCACTGCCTACCACCCCCAGACTATGGCCAGACTGAAGTCATAAATAGGAGTCTAGGCAACCTACTGAGGTGTCTTGTAGGAGAACATCTGGAAACTGGGATTTATTATCTCGTGCTGAGTTTGCATACAACATTCAGTCAATAGGTCTATTGGGAAAAGCCCCTTTGAGATTGTCCATGGTTATAAACCTAGAAGACCTATCGACCTCATTCCATTACCATCACATGCACGAGTATCTGAGTCCACCGAGTCATATGCACAGCATATTAAGGAGTTGCATAAAGAAATTAGTAAAAAGATTCAAATGAGCAATGAAGTATATAGACATATGGCTAACTCACGTAAAAGAATGAAGGAATTTAATAAAGGGGACTCTGTAATGATTAAACTTAGACCTGAAAGGTTCCCACGGGAACTATGAAGAAACTACACGCCCGGGGAGCTGGACCTTTCAAAGTAATAAAGAAAGTAGGACCTAATGCATATGTTTTAGAGTTACCAGATTATGGCATTAGTTCCACATTTAATATTTCAGATATGAAAGAATACAAAGAATCGGCATTAATTCCTAGTGAGCCTTTTGGGCCTTATCCTGCCTTTGAGAGTGAAACCCTATCTGAGTGTCCACCAGCAATTCCACCAGACCGAGAGACAGAGTTGAACATATTTTGGATGACCAGGTGATTATCACCAGAAATAAAGGCTATCAACGTTACCTAGTTCATTGGCAAGGCCGACCTAACTCCGAGGACTCCTGGATCATCCGAGAGGATCTTCAACAAATTGCACCAGACTTACTAGAGAAATATCATGGACAGATTGATCCTTACTCAACAGGGTCGAGTTCCTCCCATCCGGAGAGAATTGGTGCAGACACCAGGCTCAGGAAGAGGCTTCAACAACTTCAGCTGGATTCTTTATGGATGAAGATTAAATTAAGTTTTAGTCCTATATTTATTTTAATTGACTGTATTTGTTTGATTGAGTCCTGTTTAAGTTCTTTATTGCAATTGAGTCCAAAAGGAGTCCAGCCCAAAAACCCGATCTAGTTCAGCACAAGAAGAATGGGTGCATGGTCATGAAGTCACCAACATTGAAGCCATATCATCATGCCACATCAACAAGGAATGTCGCCCAATGAATAGAAAAATTTTGAATCAAGTCAAAGTTCCCACAACCGTATCTTCTTGGGAACCGCCCCACAATCACCTCCTCTTATCATGGGACACCCCACATTCTTCTCTTTGCACGTCTTTTCTTGGAAACCACCTCCACAAATCAAGGGACGTCCATATTGGAAACTGCCTCCATAAATCATGGGACGCCACATTGACACCCACATTGAAACCGCCTCCACAAATCATGGGATGCCCACATTCTTCTCTTGCTAGCCGAGATCTCCTTCCTCTAATGATAATATGGTGTAAGTGCTTGGTAGTCTATAAAAAGGGCTCCTGACTTTTTGTAAGAGATGATTAATGAAGTTTTCTTGAGAAAATCCCTGCTTGTTAGATGAGTCCCCTGTGAGAGGGTAGGCGTGAGGCCTGGTGTCTATTTATATCGTCCACATTTTATCCTCCTTTCTCCACTTTGCTTCAAGTCCATTTTCAATCGATCAAGGATCCTCGGCTTCCATGGTTCCAAAGTTGCAGGTTGTTCCCACCATGAATCAAGGTACGGAAGCTTACAATATGGTGGATCCTTGTCATCCTTAAGTTCCTTCCCTAAGTGCATCGATTTTACTTAAGTTTATTAATTGCTGGAAGAATCCTCTTTAAAATCCTTTCAGATATGTAATTATTAGATTTACTTAGCCCTAATCTAAGTGGTTTATTAACCACAAAGATCCGCTTCTTTATTACTTGTTTAAATTCTAAATTCAAACTTTGTTTAGTCTTCTAAGTCCCCTTCATAAAATTTCTAGTTCTTAAACAATGAGTGAATGCATGTGTTATTTCATTTAATCGTTCATTTAATCTTTACTAATTCTATTAGAAATACATCCCACATCAAATAGCCTTCCACGCGAGGGAAGGGGAGCCCGACCTCCACAGGGATGATAGCTTCTGTACCAAAAGCCATCTTAAATGGAGTTTGGCCCGTGGGTATCCTTTCAGTAGTTCGGTATGCCCACAATACATGGTGGAGCTCTTCTGTCCATCTACCTTGTGCCCAGTTGAGCCAAGCTTTAATTCCTTACAGGAGAGTTTGGTTGGTCACCTCGGCCTCTCCATTGGCTTGAGGATGTCCGACTGATGTCAGGCGATGAAGAATGCCATGATCCTCGCAGAATTTCCAGAACATAGGATTATCGAATTGCTTCCCGTTGTCGGTGATGATGGTGTGGGGAAGGCCAAAATGGCAGATGATAGACCTCCATACGAAGTCCTTAGCCCGAGCTTCGGTTATCTGGGCAACTGCTTCGGCTTCCACCCACTTGGTGAAATAATCAATTGCAACAAACAAGAACTTTCTTTGCCCCGTTGTGAGGGGGAAAGGGCCGAGGATATCCATTCCCCATTTGGCGAAAGGCCAGGGGGATGATATGGAAGTCAGGTGAGTGGAAGGGAGCCTCTGGACATTTGAGTGTCGCTAGCATGAATCGCAGGCTCGAACAAGGTCATCGACATCTTTCTGCATCATTGGCCAATAATACCATTGGTGCAGCACTTTGTGGCACAGGGCCCAGCCGCCAAGATGATTGCCGCAGATGCCATCATGAACTTTTCGAAGAGTATAATTAGCCTCCGATGATCAGAGGCATTTGAGCAATGGCATAGAGAAGGACCACTTGTACAGCCGATTATCAATTAAAACATAATGAGATGATTGCATTTTTAACTTCCTCACTTCTTTTCTATCAGTGGGCAGCAACCCTTCTTTGAGATACTTGTGTAGGGGATCTATCTAAGATGGTTCAGCGTCGACCTGCATCATCTGACCAGCATCGACAATGCTGGATTTCTCTAGGACTTTCAAGTGGAATCTTCGTTCAAGGTCCATCGAGTCCGTAGTCGCCAGGCGGGACAAAAGGTCGGCGCACACATTTTCAGCCCTTGGGACCTCAATAATCTTAAATTCAGTAAAACAAGAAGATAGATTGCACACCTTTTGGAGATACCAAATCATGTTCGGCTCCTGAGCCTTGAATTCTCCTAGCACCTGGCCTGCCACTAACTGAGAGTCAGTGTAGGCATTTAGTTTTTCAACTTTAAGCTCGTGGGCGATGCGGAGTCCGACAAGCAGGGCTTCATACTCTGCTTCATTGTTTGAGGTCGGAAAGGAGAAACGGATGCCATATTCGAAAGTTGCACCCTCCGAACTGGTAAGGACCAGATCGGCACCAGAGCCACTTGTGCTGGAGGATCCGTCGGCATGAAGCAACCATGGGGCGCTGAGCTTTGGTTGTCCAAGGGTGTCCAAAGCAGAGCCATCTTCGGGTATGGTGCATTCAAGGAGAAAATCTGCCAAGACCTAGGCTTAATAGCTGGACGAGGTTGATACTGAATGTCATGTTCACTCAGTTCAACATCCCATTTGGTCATTCTTCCCGATGCTTCTGAACAATGGATAATTGCCTTGATGGGTTGGTCGGTCAAGACTGTGATGGTGTGTGCTTGAAATATGGTCGCAGCTTTCGGACCGATATTACCAGGTCCAGAACCATCTTCTCCACCCGAGTGTACCTCGTTTCAGCGTCTTTGAGTAATTTACTGACATAATAAACAGGCTTTTGGACTTTGTTATCCTCTCTGATCAGCACCGAGCCGACAGCGTTTTCAGAGACCATCAAGTATAGACTCAGCGTTTCCCCTGGTTTCGGGCTGCTGAGGAGAGGAGATGAGCCGAGGTATTTCTTGAGATCTTCAAAGGACTTCTGGTAATCTGGGGTCCATTGAAAATTTTTGGCCGACCGAAGCGCTTTGAAGAAGGGAAGGCACTTTTTGGCTGACCGAGCAATGAAGCGGCTGAGGGCCGCTATTCTTTCAGTAAGGCATTGCACGTCTTTGATCGATCCCGGAGGGGCCATCTGCCGCAGAGCTTGGATCTTCTAGGGATTTGCTTCAATGCCTCGTTGAGAGACCATGAAGCCTAGGAATTTTTTGGAGTTAACCCCGAAAGCACATTTGGTAGGGTTAAGCTTCATTTGATACTTTTGAAGCATTGCGAAGCTCTCCGTGAGGTCCTCAACATGTTGGGGTGCCTCCTTGCTCTTCACCAGCATATCATCAACATATACCTCTATGTTTCGGCTGATTTGCTCTTTGAAGACTTTATTGACTAGCCTTTGGTAGGTGGCACCTATATTTTTTAAACCAAAGGGCATAACTCGGTAACAATAAATACCTCGATCGGTGATGAAGGCAGTTTTTTTCTCATTTTCGGGCGCCATCCGGATCTGGTTGTAGCCTGGATAGGCATCCATAAAGGTCAGCATTTGGTGGCCCGAAGTCGAATCTACAAGCTGGTCGATCCTAAGAAGAGGGAAGCTATCTTTTGGGCAAGCCTTGTTGAGGTTGGTGAAGTTGATGCAGATCCTCCATTTGCCATTCGATTTTTTCACCATCACTACATTCGCCAGCGAATCGGGATAATTGACTTTCCGGATGAAGTTGGCTTTGATGAGCTTATCCACCTCCTCTTGGATGGCCTTTTGGCGCTCGGGGGCGAAGCTCCTTTTCTTTTGCTTAATTGGCCGAAATGTCTCGTCCACACTAAGGCAGTGGACCAGGACATCTGGGCTGATCTCGAGCATCTCCGACATGGTCCACGCGAAGACATCAGCATTCTTCCAAAGGAATTCAATCAAATCTTGCCGAAGCTTTCCCTCCAGCTGTGATCCGATCTTTACGGTTCGGTCAGGCCGAGCTTCATCGAGTGGCACTTCCTACAATTCTTCGGCTGGCTCCCCTCGTTGCTCGGCAAAATCTTCTCGAGCGTCTAGCCCATCCACCTCGGGTTTCCTGGATTAAAGGTCGGTAACAAAGCAATACCGAGCTATAATTTGACTTCCCCGAACAACCCCCACTCCCCATTCGGTGGAGAACTTCATGGCGAGGTAGGGAATAGAAATGATGGCTTTGAGAGATATTTATCCCGACCTACTGAGGATGGCATTGTAAGGAGACGAAGCTTGGTTACAAGGAAATCATGAGCACAGTAGCCAAGCGGGGCCAAGTGCCGGCTCGGACTGTCAGAGTAATAACTCCCTCAGGGATTATGGAGTCACTTGTGAAACCTACTAAAGTGGATTCCACAGCCCAAAGGCCTTCTACCCAGAATTTCAATCTCACAGACATCGAAATACAAAATATTAACGGAGCTTCCACTATCAATTAAAATGCGGTGTACATCATAATTGTTCACGTTCAAGGATACAACCAGAGCATCGTCATGGGGGTACTGTACCTCCCAAAGATCTTCATCAGAAAAAGTGAGCTCATCAACCCGAGCTTTCTTTGGCGGGTTTTTCTCCTTGCTTGGCCAAGAGGTTGGGGAGTCGGCCACCGTTATCATATTAACATTGCCGATAATCGGAGGATTCGGTGGTGGGAGCTAGCGAGGTTCAGGCTAGCGATCCCCTTTATTGTTTGGCTCAGGGGGTCCTTTGAATCGGTCCAGTCTGCCCCATCGAATCAACCGCTCAATCTCATTCTGGAGCTGCCAACAATCCTCGGTGTCATGCCCATAATCCCGATGGAAGCGGTAGTACTTGGTCATGTCCCTTCGAGTTGCATTGCCTTGGAGAGGAGGAGGCCAAGAAATATGACGCTCGATCTCCATCAGAATTTGTGCTCTTGGCACGGTGAGAGGAGTGTAGCAATCGAACCTTCGAGTTGGACTCCGTGTTCGGTCTCGAGGCAGCGGTGGAGGAGCTCTATGGTGGCGAGGCGAGCTTGCACGACGGTAAGCTCATTACTTGTCCGAGCCCTTTGCCTCCTTCTTCAGCTGCTTGGCTCGAGCTGACCTTCTTGATTCTTCAACTCTGGCATACTTATCCATCAGGGACATCATGTCTGAGAGGCTCTTCGGGTAGTTAACCTCCAGAGCCAAGTAGAAGTCTCCCTCCTTCGACACTCCTCTAGCCAAGGCAGACATGGCTACCTCATGGTTGAAATGGTCGACTTTCAGGAGGGCCATGTTAAAATGGCCAAAGTAATTCTTCAAGGATTCCTCCTCTCTCTGCTTGACCTCAAAGAGAGAATCGGATCTCTATCGTTGGCGACGGCTGTTGACGAACTGGCTGATGAGCAAACAGCTCAGCTCGTCGAAAGAATCAACGGAATCTGGCTTCAAGCTATTAAACCAGGTTCGGGTAGATCCCCTTAGAGTGGAGGGGAAGGCTCGGCACAGGATCGTATCCGATGCTCCATGGAACATCATGATGGATCTGAAGCTACTCAAGTGGTCGTCGGGATCAGTGGATCCATGGTATGGCTCGATGGTGGGAAGCTTGTGTTGGATTACGGAATGAAAAATCCCAATCTAATTGGAATAAAATGGCAGCAGAAACAAAATAAATTTATTCCATAACCCACCAAGATTATATGCGTTTCATAAAAACGAAAGAAGGATAGATGAAAAATATTACCTTTTGTTGATCAGTATGTAATCCGTCTGTTCTTGTGTTGGGTTTGCTCGGATCTTTAAAGGTGCTGCCTTCAGAAAGACGACCACCCTCTATAAGTATCCACACACGAACGGACACCAAACAATTTTTTGAATGCTAGTTTAAAGTTCATTTTTCATAAAAACGAACCAGCCGCTTCAACTCTCCATTTTTCTATTTTTCAAGGCAAAAGACACGATCCTTCAAATGCCCTAATAGACACGACCTTTCAAAAGCCCCAATACACTTTAAAACGTATATATCATATATATACAAGTCTGCTAGGGATTTTTTTGGTTAACTAGGATTTTAATTAATATTTATTTAAAACTCCTTTTAAATAATGACAATTTAAATCCTAGTCCTTACCAAATAAGGAATTTATATTTTTAACCAAAAACCTTTATGGATTATTTCCTTATCCAATAAGAAAATATAACTAATTAATTACTTGTCATAATTTAAATTACAAATTTAAATTTTCTTAAAATTAAACTCGAATCTAAATAATAATTAATTATTATTTATAATTTAAAATAATCTCATCATTTTAAATTACTATAGAGAGTAACAAACCGTAACCATTATTGTCCGTTCTTAGTGTGCGACCCTATAGGTTCAATTAACATTGGCAGTAGGCCTAAATCACATTTTGATCTTACAAGTCATAAGTGGCCTCTAGCAAGACATTATGACTACCCAAGTTAAATGAAAAGCTCATGTTCCGAGATAACCTTAAAGTAGCTAATGACATAATCCTTTTATCACATGATATCTTGATAGAATATAAGGCATGGAAAAAGTCAACCTTATATCGCTCTATCTTTAATTTCTCGAAACCCAATTAGACTGACTAAACAAATGATACTGATCTCCATTAATTCATTTAAGCATAGCCATGCATTTCTTAGTCTCAATCATCGAGGAGCCCAGAGATAACTCTCTTATAATAAGAGGGACAAATTTCATCTTAATCACTCATATCTCACTACATGATTCTTATTATGTTCAAGCATAATCTTTATAATCATCCGGTTAAAGACAACATTTGATTATGTCAAAACATAATATTCCTCATGTTGATAACTATAGCAATCTCAGGTCTAAGGATTTAATGACACAACTACTAGAGATTAACTTATGACTTTGATCCATGTGTTAATTTCAAGGTGGGTCTTGTCCAATATTTGTTCTCAATAAATATATAAATTTGATTTGTATCTCATACACATATTCATCTATGAATATCAATCAAATTTCATACTAATCTTAATTTATTGTTATTCCCATAATAATAACCGATTAGGGACATTTAGAATAATTAATAATATTATTCAAGAATATTATTATATAATAAACATGCAAATTATGATAATAGTAAATACTCATAAATATTTAAAATACCATGTCCATACAATAGGCCTAAGGCACTATTACTAACAGCTTGACATGAGGGGGAATCACTTCCCTTATGATCCTTTCGGAGAAGGGAATGACCTGCTTCACTTTCGATTAGGACGGAGGGGCTTGTTTGGTGGCGTCTAACTTCTGATGCCATTCTCGATGCATCTCCTGCATCTGTTGCCTGATCCCTTTATCCAGAGTGGTAGAAGGGATTAGGCGATGGGAAGACGACAATAGTGTCGAGTCCTGGGAAGACACCGAGGAAAGAGAATGAACCCGTCTAGATCTGAGCGGGCTCTTCCCTCCAGCCTGCTGCGGCGCTGGCTTTGCCTTCGCGGGACGGTGATGATAATCCGCCGCTTCAGGCGGATTGGAAGAAGAAATTGTCAGCAGAACAGGGGCAGCGGCCTCTTCATGAAGCTGGGGAGCAGGAACGGCTGGGCGAGGAACCGCTTAGAGTCCCTGGACCAGCTGAGTCAATGTCTGGATCTACTGGACCAGAGTGGCGAACTGGTCCAGTGTTACCACCATTGTAGGTGGTGAAGGAGTCTCAGCTGGCGGTGGTGGCAGAGGCGCCGCACTGCTCATTGGATCAGGCCTTTGAGAGGCAGCTTGATCTTGAGCCTCGGATGTAGCTCTCTTTCGATTGGCCATTAGAGGATGCTTCTTCAGATTTTGAGTCTGGATTATAAGTTTACAGGACTTGAGACCCTTCCTCTAGAGCCAATCTGTTGCCATGAAAATCTGTTCTTCGACTCGGGTGCGCTCTAGCTCAGGGTCCGGATGCCAGTCTCATCGCCCAGGATGGAACCTGAAAGACAGTCCACATGCAGAGGGTGTTTCGGTGGTTGCCCTCTGCGGAGGACCCTCCGACGCCCAAGTCAATGGAATTCACAGCAAGCAAATATGAGGAGAAGACTCTCGCATAAGAGTTTCCCTAGATGGGTGGTCTCTCGAGAGCTCCAAGCTCTGATGGAGCTTCAATGGAATTTTTCAGTATGAGAGCGGATGAATGCATGCGTACCTGAGAGATTTGAGGGCTGCAGTATTTATAGGCGATCACCTGATTCCTTGGGCGCATTGCGGGGGGGGGGGGGTCTGAAAGCTGTTGGGATTCGAAACGGATTCGAATCAAGTTTGTTACGAGGCTAGTAAGATCCGTATCTTGTCAGTTAGAGGATCGATGGCCGGAAGAGCTGGTTAGTGCCTTGAGATTTAGCAATTATGTAGGTTTTAGGCCACTCCTATGGCCCTTAGGCCACTTCTGGCATGATTCTCCATTTGGAATCTTATTCGGTTATCGTGAATTTAAACTCTCCCGCGCCGGATTCCACAGAGGTATTCGAGTGTCTAGGTCCGGCCAAGGTATAGGACAATTTGGTTATCCGAGGTACAGGATGGCTCGGCTTGCCAAGGCATGACAATGGCTCAGGCTGCCGAGGTATGAAGATGGCTCGGACTGCCGAGGTATGAGGATAACTTGGGTTGCCGAGGTATGAAGGTGGCTCGGGCAGCCGAGGTATGAAGATAGCTCGGGCTGCCGAGGTATGAGGATAACTCGGGCAGCCGAGGTATGAAGATAGCTCGGTTCATCGGGGCGACCCGACTCCGCTGAGGGCAACTCGGCTTTGCCGTCTTGTGGATGTGACAGCTGGCCGACAGGATGTTGGGATTGGACTCGACCCAATTGTCGATGTGCCCTGGCATTAATGCAATGATAATTTTACCCCTCATCAAAATCCATCACTTAAATAACATAAATCTAATTCCTAAAGTAAATGTTAACATAAAGTTTAAAAATGTAATCTACATTTATGTCAAGAGTACTTGAAACTTTTAAATCACTTTATGGGTATTCCAATCTTTTGAACTTTATTCATTATTATACATGTAATTCTACTTGCTCACTAACTTAAGGAGATAACTATTACTTTAAAATATTTATAGATAACTTCTCCTAATTGTTATATATATCTAATCAAAATTAAGTATGAAGTCTTATATAAATTTAAGATTTTTAAGGCAACTAGAAACCCAAATAGAATATGCGAAATATGCTTTGCCAAGAATATCTAATTAATAAATTAGGTCTGAATGAAATAAAGAATATAATTTAGATAAAATAACCTTACTTTGCCAAGAATATGGAATCATTCCCTATAGTCCAATTATGTAGCAAAATAGAAAAACTAAAACCTCATGAACATGATTAATTGTATATTAATTAATTTATATA
Organism: Calamus simplicifolius; assembly: GCA_900491605.1. Classification (NCBI taxonomy): domain Eukaryota; kingdom Viridiplantae; phylum Streptophyta; class Magnoliopsida; order Arecales; family Arecaceae; genus Calamus; species Calamus simplicifolius. Next base: position 15,513 of record UESW01000194.1, on the reverse strand, counting down.
CATTGGAAAACTTAAGGACTAAATTTTATTACTAACTTGTTATATTCTAAATAAGATATCTTTTAAGAATAGTTCTAATGCACTTTTTTGAAAATTAAAAAGGTAAAATTTTAAAATTAGATTATGGGTGTTTAGCTAAGATATGAATACTAAAACTTAAAAAGGAAAAAGATACCAAAATATTAGGTGCAATTTTTATAGGATATTTCTTAAATTATAGCATCAATAAATTTGATTAATCCCAAAATAAATGGCATCTTTACTAGCACTTTTATTGAGGCTAGAAATGCTTATTATTCTAAAAACATTTTTTCTTTTAAAAATAAAATCCCTAATCAAATATCTCTCGAACCATTTTGACCCTGTCAATTTAAAGCTTTTTTGTGAATTGAAAAAGAGAAAGATTTATATCTAATCAAGGACCCTCTAAACTTAAAAAGATATGGAAGTAAAGAAAGAAAAGGACCTTGGTGAATTGTCATTTACTTATTGAGAGAAAACTTTTCACATATTCTAATGTAATGCCATCATCCGATGTTTCTTTTTACAAAAAATTAATCAACTCTAAGTTTAACCATTAACTACATTAACAATTAGCAATCACACTTAAGAAAAGAGAGGAACCTAATGTCTTATTTTTTAAAAGCTTTATTAGCAAAACCTTCCACAATTGAAGTTCAATTTTTACAACACTTTGAAATAGGATATTAGTTTCTAGTCACCATAACCCATGGAGTGACTCAGAACAATTCAATTGTCACTATGTGTTGGTAGTTGGAGTGCCAATGGAATAATCTAATCCTATAGGCACATTCATTTGTCTTTTTATAAGATATATTTGTACATACAATAGATTTTTTTATGAATCCACAAAGTCTAAACTATAAACCATCATTTGATACACAAATGGCCATAATTGTCGAGGGGACCTCTTAAGTCTAGTCTTAAATTAGAGAGGATAAACACTTGGGGTTTAGATCTTTTGCAACGTAAATGAAGTAATGAAAACTATTGTATTCCTCAATTGCCACCTTATCATAGTCATGTTCAAATTTTATACTTTAATTTTAATTATCTAAAGGCATATGCCGTAAGATCTCTATTACAACCATAAAGTGGTTTTGTCATCACGGTATAAATCATCAATCAACTGAAATTAAGCAAAAAAAAAAAAAAACTTCAACATTATATAGAGTTGCTTTGTGATCACTATGTTTGAATATTTATATTGTATATAGTGACAAGAAAATAACTTTATATTTTACAGGCTTTGATGGATTAGTTAGCTATTCAAGACTTTATAAATAATTAAATTTTAGTTGCTTGGAGTTTTTTATGCAATGTAGTAACCGTGAGATGGATATGTTAATTGCAATTAAATATTTTTTAAATTTTTAATTTATATTTATATTATTGAATAATCTTTGTATTAGAAGATATATCCAGTGATTGTCATAACAAATCATGTTCTGGATTAGAACCTTTGCCATTTCTAAAGTCAACAAAAATATTTTCTAATATATATATATATATATATATATATATATATATATGGAGGATTATTGGTGATAAGTTTATTTATTATCTCAATTTAATAATTAAAATAAATATTAATTACTTTAAATTTATTAAGAATTGATATCTTTTATTGATGTTTGCAGAAAAGGAGTCTCGATTTTTGGAGTCTAACTCTGTTTACCAAAAAGGAAGGAAGAGATGATTTTTCATGATTCTAGGTGCAAACGAAGGCACGTGATTTGAAGCTAAGGAGTTTTCTTATAATATCTTAACGATTTTAAATCTGATTGACTTCAACTTTGACTAGAAGGAAGCCCTAGATAAGCTCTATAAAAGGAGGACCTAAGGCAGTAGTTTAAGGAGGAAGAGTTTTCTTCAAAGTTTTTTTATTTTTTATTTATTTAGATCATTGTATTTAGGCCTGAAAGAGAAAAATTATGAAGGAGATGCTGGTAGTAGCAATGCGTGGCTAGATTCCTTCAACTTGGGATGATGATGAAGCCTGAATCAGGTTTTATCTTTCTTTTTATTTTGATTTTTATGCAATAAAAATATGCTCTTCTTTCATATATCTTTCAAATTATTTTTTGATCGAGGTTTTGATTTGGTATACGCGGCCTGTATCCTCTATCGACGTGTCGTAATCTCAGTATATGGTACGTGCCTAAGAGAGACATATCGTAGTATTGTAGTTTAGACCTCTAACTTTGTAAAAATTAGATAGTTTATACTCTAAGAGGATATGCCGTGATTTCCTGATACGGTACGTGCTTGACAAGAGATAAATTATTTTAACCTTGAATTTGTAAAAATTATTGCTAGTGCAACATAAAGAAAAGAAGATAAAACATGTTTGCATGGTGGATTCGGATTCCTGTGTTGCTCTTTCTACTATTTTAATTATATTAATTAATTAGTTATTATCTTTTAATAACCGCTATTCTTAATATAATTCTTTACGGATAAATTTTTTTTTTTTATGAAATAATTGCCCTTGATTCCCGAGGATATAATCCCGATTCACCACTAGCTATAATTTATTTTTGACCGCCAACGATAGCGATCAAATTTTGGCACCGTTGCTAGGGATCAAGCACGATTAGTTTATAAAAAAAATTAAAAAATATAAAAATTTACCATAATTATTTTCTTATTTTCTTATTGTTTTATTATTATTCGTGCTTCTATATAAAAGAAAAGAGTAAAAAAAATTATTTTTGTTGAATAGTTATTGCTCTTTTTAGCTTATTACTTTCTTTGAGTTACCTTAATTATTAGATTTTTTTATTTTTTAACATTAAAAAAATTACTTTTCTTCTATCACAAATCCACTTTTAACCTAATTAACTTTTCTTTTAATTAACTTACCTCAAAGAACCTAAAGAAAACCCTAAGGCACTTTCCATAAAATATAATTAATTTAAGAAAACAATAATAAACTCTAAAAACTTCCTAACTTGTTTAGACACCTTGTTTGAATTGCATTGCATTTCCATCAAAAACTTTAAGGGCACAAACCCCTAATAAAGATAAGGTGGGGAGTTGATCACCCTTCATTGGCCCATAAACCACATCCTTCATTTTGCATTAACCCAAGCCTTTAACTCTAAAGTTAACTAGACGTCAGCCCCTAAGAAACTCGAGCTTAATAGGATAAGGCACCCGAAAGAGTTGGACCGGATCGGGATTAACTGATTAACTAGTATCTAAAAAAGAAAAGGAAAGTGGTTATTTAATTGGTTCCATTCGCTTACCTAGCAAACAACGAGGGCCCCCCACTGACCTTACCCTTAACTGGCTAGTTGATCAGCTAATTTTTGACTTGGAGAGCTCCAAGGTGGTCTTGAAAGTTAGGAGTTATCTAGATCTAGGTTAAGCCTAGAGTAGAGAGTCTAGTCTTTGTTAACTTGATTGTTAATGATTGTTAAACCCTAACCAAATTATTCTTCATTGCTATTAGTTCTAGGAATCTTTTAGGATATTTTCTTTAGAATCTTCTTATTTCTCTTCTTTTACATTAGTTTAAAAAAAAAGAGAACTGAATTACTGTTTGCTTTAGAGTGTATTGGTAGGGTGTATGCTTGGTCGCCGATCGTTACAACCCAACCTCATACCCTTAGATCATGAAATAGAGAGAACTTGTAGAGCAAACAGAGCATGCATTATGGATTTTAATCAAGAAAATAATCCACCATGTCAATTGAAGGAGTACTTCGCCCCTTCACAATATACACATTACCATGCATATAAGTACCCCAAGTAGAGGCTATCCAATATGAAATTAAGTCTAGTGTAATCCAAATGTTACCAGCTTTCCATGAACTTTCAAATAAAGATCCCTACAAACACTTAGATGAATTCTTAGAAATTTGCTCAACTGTTAAGATTCAAAATTTCTCCGATGAGATACTTAGGCTTAAGTTATTCCCTTTCTCCCTAAAAGATAGAGCCAAGTATTGGTTAAAGTCACTAAATACTGTCACTAAACACTGTTATAATTTCAATTTCGGACCAACTTCAGAAGGAATTTCTTAAGAAATACTTTCCTATAGGAAAAAAAATCAAATCAGAAAAGCCATAACCAATTTTTCTCGGTTAGAGAAAGAAATGTTTCATGAAACATGGGAGAGATTAAAAGAATTAACTAGAAAATGTCCGCACCATGCAATACCTAAATGGTAGTTAGTTCAATATTTTTATGATGGATTGTCAGAAAGGCATCGATAAATGTGGATGCCTCATGTAGAGGAACATTTATACTTAAGAATGAACATGAGGCATGGTAGCTTTTTAAAACTCTAAGTAAAAATTCCTTGCACCATATGTCTGTTGCCCATAGAGATCCTTCCACAGAACCTAAAAGAGGTAGAATATAAACATAGATTAATCTATAGACATCTATATCAAAATTGATGAACTATCCCAAAAACTTGAACAAATTCTACAAGTTGAAAACACATCTTCCACATCTACTCAATTACATGAGGTTTATATAATTTGTTCGAGTCTGACCTATTCTATAGGTGAATGTTCAGCTGCATATCAATTTTCTGAGCTTGTTCAGGAGCAAGCCCACCAAGCCCAAACCCGAATGGTTCCTAGATCATAAATGATCCATATTCGAATACTTATAATCCTAGCTGGCGAAATCACCCAAATTTTTCATGGAAACCCCAATCTATCATTGGTTTAACATCAATTAGGAGACCCAATTCAGAAGCATGTCGTATTTCCAATATCCAAGTGCTCCTCAACCTCCATCAAATAATTATGATCCTACTTTCAAAGAGAAGATGTTACAATCATTGAAAGGGCTAGAAATGAATACTCAACTCCTTCGCTCACACACACAATCCATTGCAAAACGAGAAACCCAGATAGGTCAACTAGCCATGGCATTCATTGAAAGAGAATGGGGTAAGTTACCAAGTCAGCCCGAAGCTAACCCTAGGAACCTAAACATCCAAGGATCAAAACAAGGAGCCCAGGTTAACCAATTAAGTGTCATTCATACATTAAGATCTAAAAATAAATAGATAATCAGGTGGGTACATATGAAGAAGAAGAATTAGAAGTCCCACCACTTGAACAACTTATTGAGCTGAGTCAGCCCGAAACACACGAGGCATTAGAGTTTAATGTAATGCCCAACCCACCAGCTGAGCCCATGCCAGAAGAAGATAAATAAAAAATTAGGGTTGTAGCACAATTCCCAAATAGACTTAAGTCCAATCAAAAATCAGCCCAATTTGATAAGATTTTGAAGGTTTTTAAGTAAGTTAAAGTGAACATCCCCTTACTGGACATGATCCAACATGTTTCAACCTATGCCAAATTCCTTAAGAATCTATGTACCAAAAAAAGACCACCAATATGCCTAAGAGAGCCTTTTTGGCAGCCAGTGTGAGCTCTTACCTATCAAACCACATACTAGTAAAATACAAAGATCCAGGTCACCCACTATTTCATGCATTATGGGGAACACCCTCATAAATAGGGCTCTATTAGATTTAGGGGTGGGTGTTAATATATTACCATACTATGTATATGAGCAACTAGGGCTGGAAGAACTAAAGCCTACATAAATGATCCTACAACTAGCAGATCACTCTTTGAAAGTATCCAAGGGAATAGTAGATGATGTGTTGATCAAAGTTAGTGACTTTATCTATCCGGTGGACTTTGTAATTTTAGAAATTAAGCCAATGATAAACCCAAAGAGCCATCCCAATGATTTTAGGTAGACCATTTTTTGCCACAGCTAATACCTTAATTAATTACCGAAATAGATTAATAAAACTTTCCTCTGGGAATATGTCAACTGATCTTAATATTTTTAATCTTACCAATACACATCAAATGAGCGACTCAAATTATATTCAGAATACTATTTATGATCCAATTGACCTTAGTGATGAAGAGCTTGACCTAGAAATCTGCATAAACTAAGATGGGAAGCAAATTAATGAGGTTGCTATAATTGATGAAAAATCAAGATGAAAACTTTCAACTGAACCACTAGAGAAAGTACTTGAACCATTACCCAAACCATTAATAAAGGAAGCACCCAAATTAGAACTGAAACCACTTCCCAAGCATTTCAACTATGCATACCTAGGTCCATCAGAAACCCTGCCTGTGATTATTTCAATTGATCTAGACTCCTCACAAGAAGGAAAACTAATGAATGAGAATAAAAAAATGTTAGGATGGATCGTGGCTAATATAAAAGGGATTAGCTCCTTGATCGTTCAACTAGGATTCACTTAAGGAAGAAAACTAAGCTTATAAGAGACTTCCAAAGAAAACTTAAACCAATCATGAAGAAAATAGTGAGGAAAGATATCATCAAACTTCTTGATAATAGTAATCAAAATGAGCCACGATGTCTAGCTGATGACGTTAAACTTAGCGCTTTTTGGAAGGCAACCCAAAATTTTTATGTTTTGACCTTTATTTTCGTGATTCTTATTTTTAGGAATAAGAGATGCTCTGTAAGGTCACTCCTAATATTACACAAGGCATATCTCGTCCAAATGATATTTTTTATTATTTTATTCTTTCTTACTCCATTGAGAACAATGGGAATTAAGTTGGGGGTAAGAAAAATATTTTTCAAAATATTTGAAAATACCTTGGTAATTTTTAAAAATTTTAATTTTTTTTATAAATCATGTGTCATGAAAGAAATTCTTGAGAAAATTGAATAGAAAAGGTAATAGAGTTAGAAAGTATTGGCTAATTACTGTAGCGAGCCAAGAAGTACTAGCTGTCAGACTTTTAGCGACCTACTTAGGTCATCTAAAGGCTATTAGCACTTTCATTGCACTTGCATACTAACGAGGTAAACTAAGTATTAGTTGTCAGGTCAATTGGAGATTCAATTATTACTGAAATTTGATAATTGATATATACCCCAATGATAACAACTTGAATTTAAGGAAAGAGCTACCTGCCTGATAAAAAATAAAAAAATATGTATATATAAAAATAAAAAAAGAAAGTCTAAACATTGATTTTCAATCAAGTAATCGGGCACCTTTGTCTAAGTAAGCATTGTTATTCGCATCAAAAAGTTGGCAGTATGAATATATCGCTAAAATAATATATATATATTAGGCAGTGTGAAAGCTATCTCAGGTTATGTGCTTAATTTGAGAGTGCACAAAAAATTGATCAAAGTAAGTGATAAGCGAAGATACCATTGTTCCTTACAAGCTGGTACCGAAATGCTAAGTTAGCATCACAAACGCAAGTGTTGTAGATCTATGGATAAACTTTAAGAAAGTTCTGATAGTTTGACTACAAAATTTACTTCAAAAACTTAATACTTAGTTAGTGATACTGGCTAGCTTCTTTCAACCTTAAGTCTAGATTTAATTTTACAAAAGAGAATCTTAGTAACACATAATTTTATTTTAATTACATTGCTAAGGAACTAGCAATGATTAAGTTGGAAGGGTGTGATAAGTCTATTTATTATCCCAATTTAACCATTAAAATAAATATTAATTATTTTAAATTTATTAAGAATTGATACCTTTTATGGATGTTTGTAGAAAATGAGCCTATAGACATAACTCAATTTTTGGAGTTCAATGATGCTGACGATACTCAAATTAGGACTCTGTTTGTCGAAAAAAGAAGGAAGAGATGATTTCTCATGATTCTCGGTGCCAACTAAGGTAAGTGATTGGAATGGATGGCTGAGGAGTTTTCTTATGATATCTTAACGATCTTAAGCCAAATTGACTCCAACTTTGACTAGAAGGATGCCCTAGACAAGCTCTATAAAAGAATGACCTAAGGTAGTAGTTTAGAAAGAAAGAGTTTTCTTCAAGTTCTTTTTATTTTTTTATTTAAATCATTGTGTTTAGACCTGGAAGAGAAAAATTATGGAGGGGATGCTAGCAGCAATAATGCATGGCTAGATTCCTTCAACTTGGAATGATGATGAAGCATGTAACTATGTTCTATCTTTCTTTTTGTTCTTGATTTTTATGCAATAAAAGCATGCTCTTCTTTCATATATCTTTCATGTTATTTTTCTGATCAAGGTTTTGATTTGGCATACATGGTCTATACCCTCTATCGACATACCGTGATCTCAGAATACGGTATGTGTCTAAAAAAAACAGATCGTAGTATGGTAGTTTAGACTTCTAACTTTATAAACAATTAGATAATTTATACTCTAAGAGGACGTACCATAATCTTCTGATACGGTACATGCCTGATAAGAGATAAATTATTTAAACCTTGAATTTGCAAAACTTATTGATAGTGCAATATAAAGAAAAGAAGATAAAACCTGTTTACATGATGAATTCGGATTCTTGCTGTTTTAATTTCGTCAATTAATTAGTTGTTATCTTTAATAACCGCTATTCTTAATATAATCCTTTATATATAATTTTTATGAAATAATTACCCTTAATCCCAAGGATACGATTCCATTCACCACTAGCTATAATAGTGAGTAGGTTTTATTTTTGACCGCCGGCAATGATCAATTAGCATCTATAAATGGATTTTGAGTTGTAATCAACTCTAATTCATGAGTTTAATGAATTAGACCGACATCATATATTCAAGTAAAAAAAATATATTTTAAATAAAAGAACCTATCACATGATATAAAAGCATGAATGCAATAATAGATTCTTATTAAAAAATGATCATATTGTATAAATTATCTAGAAAGAGGCATATGAATATTATACCACATAATTAAGTCTATCATTATCCTAACCCGCTGTGGTAATTTTAAGAGTTTGCTCTTGGATATGATCATGAAAAGTAATTTTTGTTGGTCAATTTCTAAACGTTTGCAATTTCTTTCATAAAGTCTTCACAAGAATGGAAAGCTATCTTCCTGTTCTAACCAATCATAAACAGAGGGAAGCACAAGAAACCATTTCCAACTCATCTCCCTCACTTATTTTTATGCATTTATACCTTGTATTTCTTTCCTTCTTTCTTCTTTAGTGCATGATAATTTTTTTATGATCCATCAAACTACAACCATTCATTTCCCTTTATCTGGCTAAATTGGCAGCGCAAGATAGCTTTTAAAGTTTCCAAACTATAAAATAATTTAGTAAGAGTGATGGAGGATAAAGTTTTGAATAATACTGACATCCATCAACAAAATTACAACTAAATGTAGTTCACTTATATTCAAAATAAGAACAATTATTTATAATTTTAGTCTATACTACTAATTTTTTTTTCAGTTATTAATTATGATAAACGCTATTTATCTTTATAACGAAAAGCAGCATACAATATTAACTCACCTCAGAGTGGTACAATCGTCCGTATGTAATAAAAAAAAACATTATATTCTTAATTTTTTTAAAATAAAATATATTTTTTTAAAAAAACAAGCATAGAGGTTGATTTTTAAAATATTATTTTTATTTAAATTAATCCAATCCCATGAAGACTTTAAAAAAAAAAAATCTATAATCAACTGACACCTGAACCAAACACCGAACCGGAGTCGACCGGCCTCTATAAATTTGCTCGTGGCTTTCGTCAGCATTGGTTGGTGGACTGGTGGTGGGCGCACACCCATCCAAAACGAACACGGAATCACCACGAGTCCAGCCTGATTGCTTCCTTCCCTCTCCCTCTCGGCCCATGGCGGCCTCCCCGGGAGCTCTCCTCCTCTCCCGCTTCCGCCACTTCTCCACCGCCTCCTTCTCTCCACCGACTCCAAACCCCCTTCTATTCTCCTCTCGCCATCTCCTCCATCTCCGCCGGACCCGGGAATCCGACTTCCTCTCCTCCGCCGTCGTCCTTCCTCCTGGCGCCGTCGGCTGCCTCTTATCTGGATTCGACGGCGGCGGTGTCGCCGACGACTTCGTCTCCACCCGGCGGTCAGGCTGCCGCGAATTCTCGGCCCTGGCCAACGTGCTCCGCCGGATCGAGCCCCTCGACACTGCCGTCATCGCGAAGGGCGTCTCGGCCCCCGCCAAGGACTCCATGAAGCGGACCATCTCCACCATGCTCGGATTGCTCCCCTCGGACCAGTTCGATGTCTCGATTAGGGTTTCCAAGGAGCCCCTTCATCACCTCCTCCTCTCTTCCATCATCACAGGGTACTCCCATCTTCGTTTCCGACGATAAAATTTTGGAGAAATTCGGCCCAATTTGGATCTAATTTTTCTATCTCTTTGCTCTGTGAAGGTATACGCTGTGGAATGCGGAGTATCGGGTGTCGTTGATGAGGAACTTCGAGAGTTCTCCAGGGAGGAGGAGGGAAGTGTTAATGGTCTCCCGTGGTGGGTTTGAGGTGTTCGGGAAGGAAAGCAAAAGAGCGAAGTCATGGATGAGGATGAGGTGCGGGGAATTGATGGTGACAAGGAGATAATTGTTTCCGAGAATCTTGAGAATTTGTCTCCTACTGTTTTAAACTACATACAAGAGCTGGAGTCAGAATTGGCAAGTGCTCAGAAGGTGAGAGTCTCATGTCCCTTTCGGCTTGTTCAGTAGTGTCATGTCCTAATTTTAAATTTATATTCTTAAGCTCTTCATGCGAAGACTCCTCTATGTCCGGACGTGAAAGAAGAATTTGCCTCCATCTGCTAGCGAGAATAAATCGAACTTGCAACTGTATGCTTTTTTTAAAAAAAGAAAAAAAAAATTGTAGGTGTGTGTTGGCTCCTTTGTTAGCAAGTTTTATCTTCATGATGTCCTGCACTTTCTTTCCTCACTGCAAATGATATAGGCCTTTGATGAAATCAATAAAAGTGCAGTTTGTCCAATTTGTCCCGCGCTTGCAGCTACATCTCTGTTGCAATCCCAGTAGTCTTGACAAATGCAATTTATCAGGGTTGTTTGATCCTTGTCCAATGGGGAATGAAATGAACAGACTGCGAGTTCCAGTCTGCTTGAGGGTATGGGATCACCTCCCTTTCGTATCATTTCATTTTAAACTTATGGTGTGATTGTCTGAACTTGTTATTTGTTTTTCGAGCAATTGTAGAACGATTTGATCTTGTTATGCACCTTGTGAGGTAGTGAAGAATATACACTGCCATGTTCAACTCCAAGTGCCTAAGGCACACATTTCTTCATTAAAAAAAAAAAAAACTTATAACCAAAATTATATTGATATCATATTTGACCATAAGTATATCCGTAATCATAATTCTAACCATAACCAAAGCAATAGCCATATCTTTGTATGTATATATCTGACCATTCTCATCACCAGCAAGCTCAAGGAATTGGGGAAATTGATGCTTGTGCACTTTTGAAATAGTTTCAAAGAAATGAAGAGACGATAATGTGTAAAGCTCTTGAAATAGTTTCAAAGAAATGAAGTGATGAGAAGGTGTAAAGCTCTTGAAATAGTTTCGAAGAAATGAAGAGACAATAAGATGTAAAGCTGAAGGCTGCTATGAGGTGAACATATGGATGATTAAAAGGGCGGCCCAATGCATCAGGCTCCCCCTATTACGGTGTCTGGAGGTTAGTTGTATGCAATGTTACCCTGGATGTGGAAAGGCTGTTTCCATGTCCTCAAAGCCACAATGGAATAACCATGGCTCACCCTTTAAATATATGGATTAGACACTAGAAAATTACGAGGATACAATGGATAAAGTGGAGAAGGTAAGTCTCCATGAGGAGGATGAAAAAAATGGTTTCATATAAATGGCATTTGAGTAAAAGGTTGTTAACCTACAAATTGCATGGGCATTAACTTGTATACGTGCTTATTACCTATATGTATTTTTCTATTCTTATATGAGTCTATATGTTGAACTGTATATTTCCTATTATAATGTTTGCATGGCTTTTATGTGTGCATTGCAGTAGAATGTCATCATACTCTATGAGGCACAGATTCCATATGAGCATGTATGTATGCTCAATCAAGAATATCATTCATTCTGTCATGTACTCCATATGTTTTTACAATGTTAGAGCTCAGGCTCACTCTTTTATGACAATTGCAAGAACCAAAAGCCTATTATGTTAGATTGGCTTGTTACTTCCAATGATCACTCTTTTTATGGGTTGTTTTTGCCCGCTAAAGCATTTTTATTTGTCAATCTTGTCAGCTAGATGACCTTGTATAGAGCTTTTTATGCCTGGATCGGGATCATCACCTGTAGTTTAATATTTGTTATTATCATGTATATTTTGTGAGATATGTGGGAGTCTGCCAGGTCATGTGCTTGAGATTTATGCATGATGATGCGCCAGCATTCATCAATTTCCTGAAGATTCAAAATTTTATTAAAAGCTTAGTAGTTGTTCATCAAGCTTGCGCACTTGATTTGATGTTTACTTGTATCCTCAAAGTACTTTATCATTTAGTACAATGTGGGCACATGCCTATTTCTACTAAAAAGGGCATCTAAGTGCATGAGGCTTCTGTCATTGTGGTGTTTGGGGAGGCGTAGATGTATGCAGCCTTACACCCACATGAAAAGGGACTTTCCATATTCCAACCTCATGACACCCAAGGCTCACCTTGGTCACATGCATGTTTCTACTACTCCATAATATTCATATGGTCTAAGAGCTATCTGTGATATTGTACAATATGTTTATTGATGCTTGTATATTAATGGTGAAAACATTATTTCTTGCAAAAGAATTTATTGAAATTTAAGATAATTTATTTGTTCATTGTCATTGTATACCATTATAGTTCATGAAAATTATATGTTTTTTCTTAGGAATTGGATGCACAAAAGCAGGAGAAATTTTACCTTGAGAACAGCAAAGAAAACAACAGTGACCTTTTAAATTACCTCAGATCTTTAGAACCAGATATGGTAAGCTTTTGAGGAAAAGATCTCTAAAATTGTTTTTCTTCTCTAAACCTGTATTGCTGACAAAAATGCATCCAACAGGTTTGGGAATTATCTCGACCATCATCATCGGAGGTGGAAGAAATCATTAAACAACTTGCTCAGGACATATATATCAGAATTTTTAATGGCAATGCTCCTGACTTGTCGCAAGTTTCATCAGAGATGACAACAATTGGTGCTCACCCTGAAAATGATGTCAGTGAGAGCGAGGCTATTACTACTCGGGATTATCTAGCAAAATTACTCTTCTGGTGCATCTCTTTTCCTCAATCTAAAATTTCATTTTATTTGTTAACTAACTAGCATGTTGTTATTGTCCTAGTTCCCTCCTGAATGAAAATGGATGTGCAATTTAGGGATTTGTATTGGGTTTCTAGTTTTAGTGGTCCAACTCTTGGAGAATATATAATATGGAACTTTTTAAGCAATAGAAAATCACATGCTAGTTTGTGTAGGCTTTGGGATGCATTGGTATGAAGAAATGATTTAATGCATATCAAAGAAAAGAAGATTGAGGTAGACCAAAACTCATTTTGAAGTAGTAAAGAAAAAGGAGTGGAATGGAGAAAAAGTATTCATGTAGCCTACTCCAATTAGTTTGGGATTAACTATTATCATATCCAAAAGGAAGAAAAGTAGCAGTCCATAACAGCAAATATACATACATTACATTAGATGGTTTGAGACAGATTGCGAGTGCTCATATGTAAAAAGCAAAATGCTTTTGTTAGCCAATTGAACAGTCCAATGGGGCATAAAATTAGGAATAAAGTCTGTTTGCATGCATAAAATGCTTATGGATGGAAAAATCTTTAGGATAGGGGCTGATTTATTTTAAATCTCAATTTGAATGAGCAGCTGACTTCACCATGATTGTTATAGAAAAAGAGAGCAGCAAGAGAACAAAATGTTTGAAAGGAAAATATTGCTTGGGGTTCAGTTAACAAGATCAGTAAAAAAAAAGGAGAAATCAATGCAAAGAGGGAGGAAGATGATAGACGCATAACCAAAGGGGCCATGCATTTACAAATCTTAACTACTTTACATATAAGAGGGACACGACAAATCATTGAAGAGTATAACATGCAAGCAGGCCCTTGCAGCCTTGATGCAGATAATGTATCTTGTCCTTAACCTCTCTAAGACTTCAGTTTGTCCTCATTAATGTGTTGAACTGAACCATCTAATCCAATGAGAAGACCTTCATATGTGGAGAACAGAAACGGAGCTGTTGAATGAGCTTGAAATGGCTGTAGATAGTCTTAAGCTAGAGTTGCAGTCTGTCTGTGTATGAAACTACTGCATGTAAATTCGTCTTATGGCAGGACCATATCACATGTGATGATCTCTTACTTCTTGAGCAACTTAACACACACACACACACACACACACACATATTATCTAATCAATTGCTTTGTTTTGCTTTCTTGTCTGGACATGCATTTTTTATCTTGAATTCAAAGCATATTGTTGAACTCTTCTCCTTCATGCAGCTCAGAAAACTGTAGTCCCTTACAAAGGGTGCCATAAATATTGGCAACCTCCCCATCAGAAAACTTAGCTAACCTGAAAGGTAAATTTCAATTAAGTAAGAGGGTAAAACCTTCAACCTTAGAAATTCTCTGTGATTATGAGGAAGATTGTGGCTTTCTGAGTGGTTGCAAGCAACCTAAGCAGAGTCTGCAGGGACTATATTTCAAACAGCTTATATTCAGCAGGAGTGACCTTTAAATTGTTGGCAGGTTCCCCAAGGTCCCAAGTGATGGAGCATGTCTTGATGCAACTTGGCCAGAATTTTCCTTTGACAAGTGTGGAAATTTGGTTGAATTAAAATGTTAATTATAATTATGGATTTGGTGGGTTTCTCATGTAAAGATTGTTTAGTGTTGCCTTCGAAACAAAATTCCATTTTGAATAATAAAGCTATCCATGGCTGGTTCTATATCAGTTTCCCAAGAAAATAATTTCTTTACAGGAGTTAAGGCATAGATTATGAAAAGGAATGAGGAAGCAAATGCTGCCTTTGAAGCCCCTGAACCACCTCTAACATTCCAACCCAGTGAAAGAGCCTATTTCGAAAAATGATGCCGAGCTAATAAAATGGCCAAGATAAAAAGGACCATGTCAGAAACTATAAGATTAGTCTTGGTGAATTCAGTACTGCAAAGAAGTTATTAGAGAGAATCCATTAGAGGTTTGTGAGATCATCTGGGATCATCCAAAGAAAAGAAGTTTTCTGTCTCATCTTTTAGTAGAAAATTCCTTGATGCTATGCTGGTTGAGGGGGGAAATATTGGAGATCAAATCTTGCAGATGTTTTCAATAGCAAAGTTTGGGATCAAATTTTATTGATGAGCCACAAAACATCGAAAGTTCAAGTTGGATAGCTTGAAAAGGCACCAAATAGTATCCAATTCTTCCTCTGTTATGTTTTTTCATGGTATACTCATTCAAAGGGTTCTGCTATTCCCCTAATTTATTGGTTTTGGAAGTCAAAGCATGTCCTATCTTCTTTATAAATCTAAACTAGATTCACCATCAATGTTTTAAATCTCATGGGAGAGAGATGTTCTAGTATTTTCGTGGAATGAGACACCCTGCGTTCATCTTGTCTCGATTCTTGACTCGATCAGGCGGTCCAATACTTGTTTGGAGT